>JAOEHX010025586.1:8693-19360 GCA_025448015.1 Bolborhynchus lineola | reverse complement strand
TACATATCTTCTGTAATAAAAACCAAGAAATAAATACTTTCAGAGATACTCAGTTCAATCTAAAAATTGTTTAAGACAGAAAGGATGAATTAACTGGAAGAGGCAATGAATTTTTTTAAACATAAGGAAAGTTTTGATTACTATCCTAGACTACATGACTAAGGTCTGAACTAAAGCATCTGAAATAAGCAAAATTAATCCCAATAAAAATCAGTTCTCATCTAGATTCCTCAGTAATTAAGGAAGAGAGATTTACCTTCAAATTTTGATTGTCTCTACCCAAGATAACAATTTAATGGAAGGAAAATTGATAGCCTCCTGGATATTTACATCTTTTGAGTACATGTGTACTTACACAATTTGTTTGCATTAGGAATGTCACTTGTTTGCATGCTTAAGGACAAAAGAATCACCACTGCCTAATCTGCCTTGCTTTTGGCAGCTAAATGTAGGTGAGCAGAATCACCCTACAGGCTTTAAAAGAAAAAACCAGAACTGTTTACAGTACAAGCTATACACAGACAGAGAATGTGATTTTCCATGTTATTGTTGCTACCTTTTTTTAGAAGTTACAGTTCTAGTACTTTCATGTCATAATTGGATTGGGATTTTTTGGGGGTGGGTTGGGGTTTTTTTGTTGTGGGCTGGGTTTTTTTTTCCCTTAATTCAGACATTTTGTTTCTAGTTATATGAGCAAAGATGTGTAGATAAGGACTCCAAGGAAAAGCAAACATAACTGTATTTATGTATTTTCTTAGAAATGTGTGGTGGCCGTATCACTTGTCAAGAGGAAAAAGTAGACTGTAACCAGAGATCAAAATGAATGACAGTGAAATTCATACATACACTGAAGATTCCACTCAATGCTATAAATTTCATTCAAAGAGTCAAAAGGAAATGCAATCACCTTTAAAAGTTCTTTCAAAGACTATTGTAACATATTAAAAAGTTCCTTATATTCAGACAATAATTGTAATTCACAATTTAAATTGAACTTACAAATGTATGTTCATTAAATATTCATTCATTACATATAAAAGAAAATATAGACTCTCATTACACTTGTATTGGGTTGTATTTTCACACAGACATGAATTCTCTGCTGCTCTGTATTTTCATAGAATCATAGAATAGTTAGGGTGGGAAAGGAATTTCGGATCATCTAATTCCAAACACCCTGCCATGGGCAGGAAGGCCTTCAATAAACCATGCTCTGTCAAACCTGGCTTTGAACACCGCCAGCAATGGAGCATTCACAGCCTCCCTGGGAAATTTATTCCAGTGCTTCACCACCCTTACAGAAAAGAATTTCTTCCTCATATCCAAACTAAACTTCCCCTGTTTAAGTATGAACCCATTACCACCACAGTCCCTAATGAAGAGACCCTCCACAGCATCCCTATAAGTCCCCTTCAGACACTGGAAGTCTGCTATGAGATCTCCAGGCAGCCTTCTCTTCTCCAGGCTGAACAGCCCCAACTTTTGCGTCCTATCCTCATACAGGAGGTACTCAAGCCCCCTGATCATCCTTATGGTCCTCCTCTGGACTTGCTCCACTCCTTCTTATGTGGAGAACACCAGAACTGCACACAATACTCCAAGTGAGGTCTCACAAGAGCAGAGTACAGGGGCAAGATCACCTCCCTCGACCTGCTGGTCATGTTCCTCTTGATGCAGCCCAGGATACGGTTGGCTTTCTGGGCTGCCAGAGCACACTGCAGCCTCATGCTCATTTTCTCATCAACCAACACCTCCAAGTCCTTCTCCGCAGGGCTGCTCTGAATCTCTTCTCTGCCCAACCTGTAGCTGTGCCTGGGATTGCTCCAACCCAGGGGTAGGACCTTGCACTTGGCATGGTTAAACTTCATCAGGTTGGCATCAGTCCACCTCACATGTGTGTCAAGGTCCCTCTGGATGGCATTCCTTCCCTCCAATGTATCAACTGAACCACAGCTTGGTGTCATTGGCAAACTTGCTGAGGGCACATTCAATCCCACTGTCGATGTCACTGGCAAAGACGTTGAATAAGATTGGTCCCAACACCGATCTCTGAGGGACACCACTCGTTACAGGTCTCCAGCTGGACACTGAGCCATTGAGCACAACTCTTAACATTTAGGAAGTATTAAGCTTTCTTTGAATGCCAGAACTTTAGTTTGATATGAGTGATATATTTAGAAAATAAATAAATTTTTTCATTAGCATTATAAATTATTTTCTTAAAATACAGTATTTATTATAAGGTCCAAGTGCAATTGTTAGTATGTTAATTAAAGAAATAGCTGTCTTTTCTCCTGCCTTAATGTATTTCTTTGTATAATTTATTCCCTTGAAGATGGAATGAACTATATACCTTCTAGTTTGTCATATGATCTGATTTTCTTTTTATTTTTTACCACAAAATTAGAACATATTAAATTTCAAAAAGCTAATTAAAAGTTTTCTCTGAATTTTTAATAAAATCATGTATCTTATTCTAACCCTTAACATTTTAGAAATATTTAAGTATAAGTGAACTATTATTGGCTTATAAAAATAAAAATTAGAATCTGAGTCTGTTAAAAACCATTTTGAATCAAAATGTAGACTATTTAAATCAAGAAAATCCTACAAATGCTCTGTATTTTATGGCCAAACCAAATCTATTCTCTACACATTTTCAATGTAATTTCCTTTTTCTCTTTTATTTACCTTTTTGGCTTCTACTTGCCATCTACGCATGGAACGCATAGAGTCCCTCCCACACAATTAGCACCCAAGGCAGACGTAATTTGATTGCTAGTGATTTAGGAGAGCCATGGAGAAGCTGGCTATCACAGTAGGAAGTGCTTACTGAGAGAGTTTTTTCCACTCTTCATTTTCAGTGAAAGTGAAAAGTTAATGTAGTGTCAGACAGTTATGACTTTAACAGCTCTACGCTTGACTGCATACAGACTGTCATACTGAGAAGGGCAGAAAATGTACATAACACATGCAACATCTTTAGTTCTTTAGTAAGCTCTCCCAATAATTATACCTCATCTTCCACTACATGTGCATCTTGAAAGATTCTACTTCAGCACTGCTTTTCTACTCTCTATCAAAGAGCTCTGTGACTCAGCAGCACGCCAGAACCTCACCTCCTTGTCCCAAGAAATCAAACACTCTGGTATTAAGGATTCACTATATGCATGTTGAACTGAGATGTGGGTCTTTTTTTACTCTGGTCTTTGTGAAGTTTATTGTGAAAGATTTTTAACTTATACTTTGAATTATATGAGAAACAAGAACTAAATTTGATCATTCTCAGAGTTATGCTTACTTGAAATATCAGCAAGAATAACAATGGAGATACATGTAGTAATGTGTCTTGTTCAATAAGCGCAACAGAAAAAATCAAATTTTGCATAATACATAAGGAGATTTGGAGATCTGCTAACTGCTCATTCCTTTAGTAATCAGGTTTTGAAGTGTAGAAGGAATATTTGTCTATTTGTTTCTTTCTTCCCTAAAATCTGACAAACCCACACAACACAAATAAGGTTTTTATAAGTAATATAGAAGTATCTGCAAAATATACTGGAAATGGCATATTTGTTTTATAGGGCTGGGTGTCATTTTTATATTCACTAATTCTTACTTAGGAGTTTTACTAGGCATGCAGTCTTTCTAACATATAAAAGTCTGCAGGGGTGTCTGAGAATATATATCAATACTAAGTAGCTGTAACACTTTATGGTACTGTAAATGTAAAAGCAGTACTATTGCATTTGATGAGAGTTATTCACTTTATACAGCAATGACTTCACAAGAATTAAATAACGTGAAGTGAATGAACAGAGGGGATGTACAACAAAATATACTAAACTTGATTTATTCTGTGAAAGTGAAGAATGAATTCCTAAGGACTTTTTTCTCCTTCACTTTGCTTATATTAGGCATGTCCATGCTGTTGAGCTTCAGTGACATCTGCACTTGGCCTCATATTGCATTGACCATATCAGGTACCTTGTGGCAAGAGAGAGAATGCAGCATAACATGACAGTAAGATCTTGGCATAAGTTTTTTGAGGGTATTTTTTAATGCAACATCACTGAGAAAATCTAGGCTTGTGTGTAGCACTTTTGTGTATCTTGTGCAATTGTACCATCTACATGAAAGCAATACTCACTTAACTTTTTAACACTCTCAGGCTCCATGGTGATCTTCATCTCCATATTGCACATCAGGTCATAATACTTCAGGCTGAATAAAGTCTGTAGACAATGTATTTGAAATTCCTACATCACTTCCATATGATCTTAATAAATTTGACTGCTGCTCTGAAATGTCTCTGGAACCTGTACTTTCTTTTTAAGTAGATACCTCCAAGAAAAACATTCTGACTTTATTTAAACCTATAACTCATCCCACAGCTTCATACTAGCCCTTGGTCTGGTGCATAGCACCTGTTCTAATGCCCAAAGTTTTAATCATTCACCAAATATAAATCTGAATTTGTAGCTGTTTCCTTTCTTGTGGTGAAACTTAAATTAGGCCAACTCATAACTATAAATTAAAGAATGCCTCCAAAATTAACTGGAAGACTGTATTTGGAGACTTGACTGTCATCTCTTTCCAGTCTTTTCCCAAAGCTGACTCTATTACTTTGACTACATCTCACTAAAACATTGAAGAAATAGAAGATTAATAAATAATCTACCAGTAGTACTTGTGCATGTAGAGGGGTGGTTGCGTCATTATATGCTATCTTGCATTCACAGGTACTTTATTGTGCACCAAATATCAACTTTCTCTTTCAGACAAATTACTCAGGTTGACTGAATAAACATATACAGCCTTTTCAAATCCTCTACATAAATATGTCTTTAAAATGTTGTTTCCTTTTTTAGGCATTCTTAATCACATTTGCATAGCTTTTTTTTTTTTTTTTTGGTTTATATCTGCCTTTACACATATTTATGTTACTTTGTTTTAAGACCTCTACAAATTATCAGAGGAACTATTCTTCTCTTGACAAATATCCTTCCATTGTTTTTCGCATTTTGTGTAGAACAGAAGAACATGTATAAAATTACATAAATATCTAATTAAGATTCCAATGGAGAAATGATTCCTTGCTCTGAGGTAGTTGCTAAATCATCACTGCAGAGAGAAAGGCGCTTCTGAAGATCCAAGGTTCACCTGAACTGAACACTGCAGTTCTCATTTGTCTGTTGTCTTTCTGTCTCCCTGCATGACACTCAGCTCAAAAGAAAGGGTGAAGAATGGCGTAATCCAGGTTAACGCATGTTTTATGTGAAGGAGTCTGGTATCTGTGTCTCCTGTTCCGTGGGGAAAGGTTGCAATTGCTATATCCCTGCGCAATTTATTGTGCATGGACATTTCCAGTGATGTCACTATTTATTATGCTGGGAACACCATTTGTACTTCAGAATTTTTTAAGAAAACCTAAGTTCATCCTAATGCCAATGGCAGTGAAGCTGTAGACAGCAGCTAAATGATCATCACCTCAGAACGTGTGTTTCTGAACACTTGGGAGCTTCAGTTTATACATCCATAGGATCATAGAATTACAGACTGGTTCAGGTTGGAAGAGGCCTTCAAAGGTCATCTTTGTCCCTGCAATGACCAGGGGCATCTTCAACTAGATCAGGTTGCCCAAAACCACATCCAGCCTGGCCATGAACGTCTCCAGGGATGGCCCATCTACCACCTCTCTGGGCAACCTGCACCAGTATTTTACCACCCTCAATGTATAGAATTTCTTCCTCACACCCCGCCTGAATCTCACCTCTTTTACTTTAAAACCACTGTCCCTCATTCTATCACACAGGCCCTGCTAAGAAATCTCACCCCATGTTTCTTATAGGCCCTTTTAAGTACTAAAGTATTTGAGACTTGGGAATCTTGTTCTTAATAAATTAAGGAATCTGTATCGTCTATTCAGGATTAAAAGCATAAAAGAGTTCTTGCAGGAAAGTTGATCATGGAATTTTATTTATTACTCCTTAATTATGGCAGGATTTAGGTGGACTGTTTTGATGAATTTTACATTTAATAAGACTTAAGGTTCAGATTTTTAAGATTTCCTGTTGTTAAGTTCTACTGATCTCAGGTTAGCTTAACACACTGTATCTATTCTTATTTGCCCCTTAAATTCTACTCTAGCCTATATATTTACTGGTAGTATTTATTAGCTCTTGAGCCTCATAGTCCTATTGTGGTTTTCAGTAACTCTCACTTTCATGTACTCTCACCATTGTAACTTCTTTCAGAGTGACTCAAATCTCCTTATTGTTAAAAAGGGAGGAAACAAGAAAAGAAAAAAAAAGTTAATTTAATGGAAATTGAGATAGAGAGTACTATTATTGCAGTTTGTGATTTCACTCCATATTCTGAAACATGGTGAATTTTTTTTACAAAATGTTAAAAATAGAATGCCGTCCAACTATTCTTTAACTGAAAAGAGATAAAAGTATTCAGTCTTCACTTTATATACATACATTGCAGGTGTTTATGGATGTGTTAGTGTGTGGTAGTATGTGGGTTTATACATAATAGATGTATGTAAGTATGTATGCATTTTTATATATATGCATGCATAGGAGATGCCAAGTTGAATTTTGTTGGTGAATAAAAATTACTTCTGCTAACAAATAAAGGGGTGAACAGGCAGAATACATTGAGAAGGTGAAAGACATGGGAAGATTGCTATTGAGGTCTGAAAACCATAATATAAAAGGGATAACTATTATTAGAAGAGCAGAGGGGAACATAGTATTAGCCTTTAAAGGCAAACAGGGTGCTAATTTAGCTTTTAAAGGGAATTTTTCAGAATATGTAGGAGACAATATGCAGAAGTGCATCAGCATTTTCTTTGTCCATTGCACTAATGACAATGGCATTAACAGCTCCACTCAGTGCATCAGGTTTTAAGTCTCAGGGCTGACAGCATAAATGGGGGGAAAAAAGTAAACCAAAACAAAGCAAAAAGTTAAAGAAAAGAAGTTCACAAAATGTGTTACAAATCTAAAAGAGGAAAAATACAAGGCTGATTTCATAGTTGTGTGGCACAGAGAAGGCCATCTTGGAATTTATTCCCTCCTTCAGTATTGTCTTGGAAGGGTATTTTATTTATAAATCTTTCATCTGTGTACGTGCTATTTTTTGCTGGTAAGTTTCTCTCTCTCATACTGCCTCTCTCAGACTTACTTCTTTGATGTATCTGATTTCACACATAGAACTAACAGAACATCTGGGGTACAGGGAGAAAAACATGGACAGCGGGATTCTTACCTTTAAGAAATGTGACATTTAATATGTGACTGAGTAACTGAAAATGTAATGTGCACTCTGAATAGTTGACAGTTGACACATATAAAATTGCTGATATGTAACACAGATTTGTATGTTTTATTTCAATGAAACATTTCACACTAAAAGTAGCAATTTATAATCACTCAAGAAGAAGGCATCTATTTATGATTTGGCTGTACTAGGCTCCTTTTATATCACTCACTTATAAACCCAACTCCCTGACTAGATCTGGTTTTAAACTACTTGTATGTAGTGTTGGAGAAATATCTCAATTTCAACAGAAAACTGAAAGACCTCAGAAAATTTATCTGCTTGCCTCTGGTCCTTGTTCTTTAGCATTAGGTCAGGGTCTTAGCCTTACAGGCATCTTTCCCAAGTGCATGTCAATATCATCTTATTTTTCATTTAAAAATATGTCAAAAGCTAGTGCAACTGAAGCACTCCACCTACTGGCTTTATATTAGCTGAATCACAGAACATTTAGCAATAGATTAGGATTATTTTTTTTTTTTTTGAAACATCATATTAATTAATAATATTTTGACAAGACAAATAAACTTCTTTCAGGAAAGAAATTAACATATTCTCAGCTTTAATCACATCCTTATGTTTTAACATACCTGAAGTCTTTTTTTCCCTTTCTTATGGCAATGTTCAAACCCAGCATGGACACTGGAGCCCTGGGGAACATGGTCTAGTGCGAAGCATCCCTGCCCATGGCAGGGGGTTTGGGACTTGATGATCTTCTAGTCCTTTCCAACACTAACCATTCTATGACTCTATGATTTATGTTTATTATTGGAATCAATATTTAATCTTGGAGTACAGCAGTGGCATTTCATATGTATTATGTTGCTTTGTGTTAAAAATATAAGTGTACTCATATTAAGGCCATGCTACCAATCTTCCCATAATCACTAAAGTGCAGCCTAGATGGTAGTAGATCAGTGAACAACTGACCATGAGTTCCATTTTTGTTTTATTACTAATCACACATACAGATGAGAAGAATGTAGCACATGCCAATATTAATCTATTCAGAATAAAGAAAAAAGAATAAAACATTATTACATAAACAGCTTTGTTGATCTTTCACTCATGAGATCAATTTCCATAGTATATTTATCTTTCTGATATTCAGATTAAGAAAAACAACTTTGCAATGCATGTTTTGTTTTTGATGGAAAAGTTAAGATAATTGTGATGTTAATTTCCATGGCTGTAAGCACGTTATGCCACAAGACACTTGAGTAGATGCTTCTTCCGTTTTTTCTCAAGTTCTCTGCTATTACAGTCTCTACATTTCTGATAAGCTATGGATAATAAAAGAAACATCAGTTAATGTTTGTAAGCTTATTTAAGTACTCCTAAATTAACACTACTGCTTGCAAGGAAGAACTTAAAATGTTTTTAAATATTTTAAGTTCATGCAGTTTAAAGCTGTCTGCAGGGTAAAAAATAAAATGGTTCTATGTTAATCACTTGAAAATATGTCTGTGAAATTATGCAATATTTAATAGTGTAAGATGTATTGTTAATTATTTTTACTCAATTTAACAGCAGACTTGCTGAAGGTGCACTCAATCCCACTGTCCATGTCTCCAACAAAAACATTAAACAGCACTGATCTCAATATCAACCCCTGATGAACACTGCTTGTCACTGGTCTCTACTTGGACATCAAATCATTGATCATATGTCTTTGAGTGTGTCCATCCAGCCAATTCCTTTTCCACTGTATGCTCCATCACCAAATCCATGCTTTTCCAATTTAGAGACAAGGATGCCATGAGGGACAATGTCAAATGCTTTGCACAAGTCTAGGTAGATGAGATCAGTTAATCTTCCCTTATCCACCAAGACTGTATCCCCATTGTAGAGGGCCACCAAATTGCTCAGGCACAATTTTCCGTTAGTGTAGCTATTGTTGACTGTCACCAATCACCTCCTTATTTTCTATGAGCCTTAGCAGTTTCCAGGAGGATCTGCTCCATGATCTTGCTGGGTACCAAGGTAAAACTGGCTGTCTTGTAGCTCCTCAGGTCTTCCTTTTTCCCCTTTTGACAAATGGAAGTTATGTTTTCCCTTTTCCAGTCAGTGACAACTTCACTGGACTGCCACAACTTCTGTTATATGACAGACAGTGGCTTAACCACTTCATCTACCTCAGGACCAACAGATGCATCCTTTCAGGTCCCATGGACTTGTGCACTTTGTGGTTCCTTAGACAGTTCCAAACCCAGTCTTCTCCTACAGTGGCAGGTTCTTCATTCACCCAGTTCCTGCCTTTGCCTTATATGACTTGAACAGTGTGGCTGGCATTGTTTCTGGTAAAGACAGAGGCAATAAATTCAGTGAGTACCTCTGCCTTCCATGTCCCAGGAAACCAGGTCTCCCATTTCCTTCCAGAGAAAGTCAAATTTTGCCCTAGTCTTCTTTTTACCACCAACATACACATAATAGCTGTCTTATTATGAATAGTCCTGTGAATTATAAACAGGATAAAATTATTAAGATGTCTGTATACTGGTAGGAAAAAAAAAAAAAAAAAGTCTGAGTTGCAGAGACAACTGTTGTTCAAAGTTCTGGTTTTATTCTTTTTATTTTATTTTATTTCCATGGCATAACTCCAATATAATAGGTGGAACTCAGGCACTTAAATACAGAATTATGTTCCAGAAAATCTCTGTGATAATAAGCAGCTCTTGTTTGACTTTGAAGTCCTCCGGGACCAAGACTCAAGCTTCTATGCCTGTGCAGAACTTCCATGTCCTGAATATATCAAGTCCTTTTTCTCTCATAAATTATATTGACCTCCAGTGATCCAACATTCATTTGATCGCCCATTATGCACACACCCCAAGTAAGAATTATGACTAAGCACAGCTATAAACTCATGATTTTGGAACAGCTGCTAGTGGCTCCTGCTCTTTTTATGAAATAGCCTCATGGACTGAATATTCACTTACAGAATGAGAGACCTGTAAGAGTCCAAATTTGCATGACATTATTCCATAATCATCAGCCTGTGAACTTTTCTGGGATATGTCACTCTTCATTTCTGTTGTAACTATGAAACATTCAGGAGAAAATTCAAAATACTTCATGTCAAAAAAAGAATACGGAGAAAAAAATCCTGTTACTGTATTCAGTGATTAAGCCTACAAGCAGCAAAGAGCGGGTTATGACTCTCAGTCACTACTTCTAGGGTACTGTCATGGGTTCAGCAGTAGCAGTCATTTTTCCCCTTCTCGGTAGCTGGTGCAGCGATGTGTTTTTGACTTTTGGCCTGGGAACAGCGCTGATAACACCAATGTTTTTAGTTATGGTGTAGTGATGTTTGGTCTGGCCAAAGACTTTCTGAGCCT
>JAOEHX010025583.1:0-40354 GCA_025448015.1 Bolborhynchus lineola | reverse complement strand
CTTAAACAGGGGAAGTTTTGATTGGATATGAGGAAGAAATTCTTTACTGTGAGGGTGGTGAGGCACTGGAATGGGTTTCCCAAGGAAGTAGTGAATGCTCCATTGCTGACGGTGTTCAAGGCTGGGTTGGACAGAGCCTTGGGTGGCATGGTTTAGTGTGAGGTATCCCTGCCCATGGCAGGGGTTTGGAACTAGATGATCTTAAGGTCCTTTCCAAACCCAACTGTTCTATGATTCTATGATCTCAGTCACATATATACCAATAGTCCCAGATGCTGCCTATGTATCTGTTCCTTTAGCTCAAAATCTAATGGTTTCAACTTGATTGTATTGTTTCAACTTGTTTCGCTATTGATTGTAACTCCAGTGCCAGAGAATGTCTGTCTGTGTAACAAACACAGAAAGACCCAGTCTGATGATCATTTGGTCTAAAGTAAGGAAGTTACTAAGACACAGTTATTAAGAATTGCAATAGTTCACCAAAAAAAAAAAAAAAAATCACTAAGACACCTACTTTTTCAATCCTTTTCTTTTTAGCCATCATGTTTTACCCAGCAGGTCTAACAAACAGCCATATGCTCTCTAGTCCCAAGGGAAGTAGTTGCAGCCTGAAAATCAATATGTCACTACCAAGCTGTAGTAACGGATGCTTACAGCAGCAGGTTTATATAAGCTAATGGTACACTGTACAACAGCAGCTCATTTAGATAAAAGGGTTGCCTAGTCTCGTTCAAAAGTTTGAGGCAGCAAAAGATGAATGTTTGTAAAAGCTAATCAAAATGGTAATTTGTTCACTGATGAGCAGGCTGTCTATAGTTGCTACACTGGAGATCCTACCAAGGAATACATTCAGTGTACATTACTCCATGTTGTTTATTCTGCAAGATCTAAAGACTGGTGCTACCCTATCATCCATCATAAACTAACATGCTTTAAATTGAGGCTTTTTCTTGCATGAGTACTGATCCCTCTGGACTTGGTTAAGCTGGAAGAAACCTGCAGAAGAACAAAGTTGTAAATATGTGTGTGAAATTCAATAAATGATAGAAATACCAACAAATCATCAAGACCTGTATTTAATGGGTGCTTTGAAAAGAGAAAGCCTAAGCAAAAGGCCTAAAATAAAGGGGGTTTTTAAAAGAATGCCACCTTTTTCATTGTTTGTTGTGAAAAACAATGATGACAGGTCATATGGATTAGTCTGGTGAAACACTATATTTATGCTGTGTGCCTTTGCGAAGCCATTCACAGTGCCGCTAGTGACATCCTGCTTGTTTCCAAGGAGGGTGATTTCAAGCACTGCTACTAATGCATCATTCCCTAGTGTCCTTCAGAGCAGTGGAAAGTGGGCTCAGTGTTATGTACAAAAGAAACTGCAGACATGTACATTGTTAGACATGTACAGTTTTCCTTTCATATGCTATACGCAAATGCTCAGAGACTTATTTCTTTCTTTTGCTTGGGACAACCGTAATGTATTTTTTCACCTGAACTATGTGCTCTAGTTATCAAGGACAAGAGTGGGATTTTGATTAGAAAATACGAGTTCATAGTGTCAAACAAGATTTCTGTCCTCTCATCATGAATGGTGAGCAACAAAATATACATGCTTACAGGTAAAGCTGTCATCTAGATTCTTACCTAGTGTGTAGTGCATAGCCCACATTACAGAACCTACTTCTCATTTCTGTCAATACCTTTTCAAGATAAGTTGGGTCTCTAGACTTGCTTCTGCCTAATACAAGAGGTCTTGTGACAGTCCTTTCCAATCCTTTTCCATTCTTTAGGATAAAATGACATGTCTGAATATTTCAGATCCACTCACTTTATTTTCTTTGAGTTCAGCCCTAGAAATGAGCGAAATTCTGTGCAGGAGAAAAGGATGTGATTCCTGATTGTGTCTGTTTAGTTCTAATATGCATAGCTTGCAGGGGTTTGTTTAAAAAGTGCTGAAATGCATAGCCAGTGTGTATCTTAATCTCCTGTTCAGACACGGTGTTTTTATTTTAAATAACTAGTTAAAAAGAGGTATTTAAACAACCCTTTGTAACTTTTGGGAGCCAAAGCTTACCTTGTTGAGCTTTTAAAACGTAACTAAGCCGTGTTTTGGTGATGTATGTGTAACTCCTTCTGTTTGTTTATTTCAAACTCTTCCAGCAGCTTGTTTTACATGTATTTATAACTGAAGTTTCATCGAGAGGACATGTGGCCTCTTGTTTTCACATTTACAACGAGCATCAAAGGACATTATAAATAAGCTGAAAATTTCCTCTAGCAAGAAACAAAACCACCAGGTTATTTGTGCACTATGCATGTTTATAGCCTACTTCAAAGGCTCTAGTTACCTGAGCTCTGAGCCTTGGAACCTCTCTTGCAATGTATGAGCAGGTCAAGAACTCCTACATACAAACACTGGCCTGGCAGACTAAGCCTGATGTTGTCACAAGCAAGTGTAGGCACTAGTGTGTTGCCTGTTTTCTAAACAGTGATTTCAGATCACTGTGAAATATAGAGAAGCACTCACTTTTGGCTTCTTTTTTAAAATCTGATCCACTGTCCCTCGAAGTCATTTGAAAGATTCCCACGACCTAAATATTGCTGTGCAGGCTCTCTTCTCCGAGGCAGCCTGTCATCATTTTCTGATAGGATCCCAGGCTGGGTAAAAAGTGAAAAACTGACAAACTATATTATCAAAGATCGGAAAGCATAAGAGCTTGTGAAATGTGAAGTCTTTTAGTATATTAGGTCAGCTATTCACAGAGCTCCCCCTTCACATTAGCCTGGAAATAGAACTGATGAGTGAGCACGGGTGAGAATTAGACTCCTTACAAAACTTGTCCGAAACTCAGCATTAAAGAAGGATCAAATAAATCACTAAAGACCAGAAAAGAGGAGCCTAAATTTATCTCAGCTGTTTGACCATGTATTGTGAAATTATTATGCCTTCTTTTTGTAGGCTACCTCCATGTTTGGAATTAATCAGGTCCTGAGATACAGTTCCTAACTATGGATCTCTGTCACTTATTTGCAGAAAGTACAAAGTGAAACAGAAAAATTTCAGCTTAATGTTTCTGAGGGAATTGAGGACTCTTCTTGTCTATCCCACATTGACAATGCTAGACTAGACAGTTAAGCAGTGCTTTCAGCTGGTCACAGACTGCTTTCAGGAGTGATGAGATTCCTGTTTGTTGCAGAAGTGACAGATATTTAAACTTGAGGATAGAAAATAAACACCATACAACAGAACATAAAAAGTGCTCTGCAATAATAAAGTCTATAAAGAAATATAACTTTGTGTCTTCAGTTGCATACCCAAATTTTTCTTAAGTTCAATTCAACTGTAAGTTAATAGGCATGTTGTAATAGTAACGTAGTTAACATTTCTAAAAGCATTAAGGTGCTAAACTAAGCAGCATTGAAAAGCCCCAGCAGAATTAAAAATACTTTCTCCGAGAGAAGTTTAATAATTCCTATCACAGAGGAATGATGATGAAAAAATACTGAATTACTTCCAGATCATTCAATATTCCATGAACTGAAAGAGTTAATTGGAGTACTAAGGAAAATGTGCTGATGTAGTTAAGAAACATGTTATAATTTATAATACTATAATTCACAGTAACATAGAGGTCAAATTAGATTTTATTCAGGCAGCTTCTGTCTTCGGAGTGCTTGAATTTGCGGCGTTAAGTTTTCCTTCAAAGTAAAGCTGGATGAATGAATGAAAATAATCACAAATGTTTTAAAAAGCATTCTGAGTGCCTGCTTCCTCTTCTGCTGAAATTCTACCATTGTCTTAATGCTTAATCATAAGCCACATATGATTTTTGAGGTCATCTAATTCTCTGGCATTCAAATGACAAAAGCAGTGAGATGACCTTTGTTGACCAAACCTAGAGAAGTTCCTTTTGACCACAGGCCAGCCTCTGTCCTGGTGTTAGCCACTGTATTTTGCTGAAGGACTTACCTCCATATCCTGCCTGATCTCGTGTTGGAAGGGCAGAAAGGGTGTGAGACTGAATTTGTTGAAAGGGTTCATCTGAGACAAGTTTCTTTCTCTTTGGTCTACCATCTTGACACGGCATGCAGCATTTGATCCAGGCTGGAATATGTCGCTGCTGGAAGCAGGCAAAGCATAATTTCTTAAAGGTGCACATTTTGGGCTCACATGGGTACTTCTCTAGAAAACAGAAGGGGATATTTCACTGTGAAATTTCAGAACATCCTTTGAAAGGATGCTCAAGCTCAAACCCTTTATATGAAAAGTTATTTACACTAACATGGTGAAAATGAAATATAATCCTTAGCCTCTTTTTTTAGAAGAACAGAAATATGTAGCTGAAAATTTCCAGGGTTTCAGCCCAAGGCAGAGGGCCAAAATGGAAAAATTTAGCCCTAGCAATTTCAGTTAAGCCATTGAAAACAAGCATTGAGTAGCCTTTGAATAGTCTAAACCCCATGTAAGACTATGATAGAGTGGTCATTTCTGGCTACTAAACTAAGTAGATCGGAAAAAAAATCTGATTGGCTATGTAATTTAGGAAAGGCCTACAAGTAAACTGAGCAAAAGCGCAAATCAATGCTAGCATCCTTGCTTTCTTTTGGTGTTGTATTACTTTTAATCAAACTGAAATAGAAGCTTCTATAATGATACAAAACTATTTTGAAATGTGTGTTTTTATAATAAATCCACTAACTTTGGCCTAAAAACACTGCTTGTTACTTGATGAATCAGTGAAAAATGGATGAACTACACTTATTCAGAAGTGTTACTTCAGAGCAGATTGACAGTTTACTGTAAGCCTGATTCTGAATTTATCAAGTGCTGCAGAGATTTTTTTATCCTGTGGGTCTTGATAGAAGTAAGAAATGCAAAAGAGAAGTACAAATCTGTAGCTGACTGAGAAGAGAGCAGATAAGCATATTGTGGTTACAAGCTTAACAGTTTACTTTAGCATGGAGAAAGAGAGAAACACTGATCGTAATACAAGAAGAACCAGTTAAAGGATATTTATACAAGCTAGATATTTTAAGTTGTGAGAGGCTGATTAAGTTTATGCTAGACAAATTTAAGGAAAGTGTAAGGAATCCTTCTGTTCCAAGGCTGTGTTTGTAATATCAAATGCAACATTCTAGGAACTTTCCTGGGTACTGATAACGTGGGGCATGAAACACTACAGGTCTCTGCTAAAAACTTTCTTTGTCTCCAAAACAGGGCATCAGCATCCAGTGCATTTGTTGGGTATCACCCTGGAAATTCCTATACTTCACCCAACCTCATCATTTGGTTGGGGCAGTGCTACCTGGCACCAGCCCCAGCACTGCCAGGCTCCTGTTATTACGGTTTAACACTATAGACTTGTGTCTTCTTTTTTAATCCCATAATAGGCGACTTTTTTCTTACTTCATAAGTGCAGCATCACTGACTCTTTTCAAGAGTTCTTGGAGAATGGTGATGTCCAAGTGGGTCAGAGCAGGGTGCATCAGCGAAGTTGAGGTTGCTCTTTGCAAAGATGCAAACAGAGGGTTTTAGAAAGTACAGACCTGTCAATAATGCTGGAACAATAAATCTTCCAAATTAACCAAAAATATGGAAATGTCAGTTTAAATACTTTTGGAAGGATAACAAGGTGAATAGAATCAAACAATGTGGATTTATAAGGACTAAAGTAGATTCTAGTCTCATCCAAATTCCTTCTTTGGTAGAGTGACTGCTTTTATGGATGTGAGGAAGTGCATCTGTTACAGCTTGACTTATCATCACCCTGTTTCAGATTGACTTATCATCACCCTGTTTCAGATTCATTTAAGCAAAATATGGAATTAAGGTCTAGATTAATTTAATATATGCTTAGTGGGTGGCAAATAATCTAATGATACTGTTTTGCTGTCAGACTGGAAAGACTTCTGTAGTGTGATTGCACAATGTCTGCCTGGAATCTATTTCTATCACACATTTTCAGCAGCAGCTTGGATTATGGAATAGAATTTCCACATTTGAACATGACACCAAGCTGAGAGAAGTTGTAAAATTTTTGGAGGGTAAGGTCAGAGCTCAAAATAATCTCACTGAATTGAAAAATGGTCTGAAATCAATAAATTGAGATTCAATCAGGAGAATTGCAAGTCTGTATGTGCAGTTAGGGAGGAGAAATTAAATGGTCAAATCAAAATGGAAAACCTTGGGCAGCAGCATCACAGACCTGGAGCTGGATATACCACCTTCTGAGTAAATAATAGCATTACTGTATCAGATAAACTGATGGAAATGTCCATTTCAGGCACAGGAAGCAATTTCTGTAGTTCACAATGATGAGTGCAGTTTTGGTCACTGCACTTAGCAAAGATGTAGGCAAAGTGAAGAAAGTCTAGAGGACAGCAACATGATGATAAGAGGTAGAAAAGATATGACCTACAAGGAAAGCTTGAAATAACTGGGTTTGTTTAGTCTGGAGAGGAGAAGACTCATAGTGTGGGAAAAGGGAACGTGATAACAGTCTTCAAAACTGTTACAGCCATGGTAGTTATCAGCTGTTCTCCCACATTCATGCAGGACAAGGCAGGGAGCTACTGACTTAATTTGTAGTAGGGATTCATAGGAGAAACTTCAACTGTACAGAGTTAAGCAGGTTTTGTTGGAAGAACGGGAGTGATGGTCCCCTGAGAATTGCACATTTATCAGAAAAGAAGTCATTGTAAACCTGTCTGCGTATATTGATCCTTCTTCAGCTTAGCAGGATAGTGTAATAACTTTGTGATCCTTACCAACTCTGCTTCTCCATTTTGATTTGGTCCAATGCATTATCTTCCATGTAAGTGGTATAATAAATAAAAAACCATGCACTTCTTGCCTTTGCTGAAATATAAATTAGTCAAGCAGTTGGCAGCAATCCATAACCTTTAACATTTTTTAATGAAAGCTGTTAGTTCTCCAGTAGTATTGCAGAGGACAACATGTTGATATTTGATACTGGTGAATTATATATTTTCCATATATCAGAAATGAATAATAATATGCCATACATTTCTGTATATTCCACATATTCCGTATATTTCCATAATATATGTTATAAAAGCTGCCTCATTTTCATGGTCTCTCCACCGCAGTCTATGCCAGGGCTGTATGGACTACTTATTAAAAACTGGAATGCATAGAAGCAAGCATCTACATAAACTTACAAATTAAACCTTTCCTCCAAAACTGTACTAGTGGCCATAATTTTTGTCTCTATTGCAGATCCTTTTTCAAAGTGAAAATAAGCAAACCTAAACCTACTATCTGAGATCCATAAAATCAGGCAATATTTTGCCACCACCCTCAGTGGTACCAGGACAGATATTTTTAATAAGCTCCAAAATTAACTTTTCAGTTGCTTTTCCAAAGTTGCATGTTTCCTGATACAGGTCTGGGATGACTGCCATCTGTGAGTGATGCCATTGTTTGTGTTGTGGTGCATAGTATTATAAGCCTGGTATTTTACACTCTTCATTCAGCTTTCATACTTCCCCCCCTTATTTTTTTCCCCTATCATACTATGCCGAGTTGAGTTTCCTGTACTGAAGGTGTCTATTAATATTTCTGTACTCCCTCTAGGGATGTCCCATGTTCATACCCGAATTTTGACTGAGGCAGAAATTTAAACAGAGCAGTACAGTATGCCCAAAGAAAATACAGTTTGAGCTATTGGAATGAACCATAGATATCAAAAAGGAAAATGTAAATTGAAATACAGTTCCATTGTTGCTGCCAATAGGTTTTGCCATGGCAATTCCATTGATTTAATGGCCTTGTAACTTGATTTTGTGCATTAGAGCATTCTTTGTGATCTCAAATTTTTTTGAGAAAAAGGTTTTCTTACCTTTAATTGATGCTCATTGCTTCTTGAGTGGCTTTAGCCATTAATATTAAATGAACATGAATATTGAACTGTTGACACACATATGTAAAAGTGCGCCAGTCCACCTTCACTACTGGAAGCGAGGTATGGTGTGGAAACCAGACTTCTGAGCTGTCTGGGCACATTAGGCGAAGGCTTTGAGTATGTCTTCAGCAGACACCAGCACTCTGAGGTAAAAGAAAGAAAGCAGAGGCTGGTGAAGATGCAGCAGCAGGGCTTTAAGGGTGAATAGAAACACAGTAACACAACGCAGGAGAGGAAGAGAGGGCAGCATGTTTAAAGGCCAGCTGTTAAAATGTTGAAAAGTAATATACTACAAGAATAAATAGGAATTTTGTACTCTGGGTTAAGATGAAGTTGATTAAATCCCATGGATTCCACAATCCTTTCTAAAATGAATAAGATTATCAGATTTTGGCTCCCACCCAGTGTATCTTAAGTATTCTGCAAATGAGCATATAAGTAGTCTCTTTTGCTTCATAGTGAGTATGCTCTTCTGGAAAGTGTAGAGTAAATTAAGTGGGTTGTTCACATTTTCAGTCTTGGAAATACAAAGAGAAGTTACTTAATTTTGTTTTACTCACCCTTTTCAACCTTAAATGTGGTTATTGCAATAGCTATTTAGCTAGAGCTAAAACTGGAAAACTACTGCTGGTGTAATCTAAACATAAAAAAGAACATTTTTGCTTCCATGTAGTAGGTCCTTAAACATGCAAATCATGAACAAAGAAATGCAGGAAAATAATAGTTTCTTACTATATCAGCTGTAGTGGCATTTTGGTAGTATCTCAAAAAGCTTCACTTCTACAGAAATTCAGTAAGCAATATCAGTATATACCGGGTTTCTAGAGTAGGTTTTAACTCCAGTATTTACTATTTGCAAAATTAGACTATGCATTTGCATCAACTATGAATATACAGCAGAAAATTAATTATTTGGTTCAGTGAATTTGTCTTGAAAGGACATAGAAGTTGGACTGGTATTTACCAGCTGCTTGAATATGACTGACTACTTTATGTCTGCAAATAGTGCCTGTAAGTGACCTCCCTGCCAAGAGCTGAGCCAGCCTAGATCTGCCTAGATTTGACAATAAATACAAGAGGGATTTAGCCAATTTAATTCACGTACACACAAAATACGTTTCTGTGGAGGTGTTATGGTACCTCTATGTAACTTTCTAGGCCAAGATTGGTCTGAACTAGTGATGGCCCCACAGAGATGTGGAGGAGTGAATAAATAGCCGATGAAGCTGCTTGTGAAAGAATGAGCCAAGATGAGCAACCATCCCTCACAAAGCAAGAAGGACAGGAAGGATGTGAGAGCTTCTGGCTGAGGTCAGGTCTTGGTTTTTTGATGGTTTATATTTGGGTTTTACTTTTCATTTGAGGTTTAACACGGATGTTTTACTTAGATTGACCCTTCCATGCTTCCACACCTGAGGTAAGCACAACAGAACTAGAAGCTAGTTTTGTCATGTTGATGTGATTCATTATGCTGATCAAGAATAATAAATGCCACAGGGAACTAGTAATGATGAGGTGGGTTTGGCTAGTGGAAGTGAAAGGTAAATACTGTGTCTGGTTAAAATATTAGTGAGTTAAAAACACTGCTGGACCTGCAGAAAGGGGAGGCATCCCCAGTGTAAGCTGTAAATGCATTAATTTTTTTTTCCATCAATCTCATTTTTATGAAAGTCAGACTTTCCCTCACACATGCCAAATCCACTTGCCTGTTAGCATTTCTTATCAGCTACTCCTATAAAGAATGATGAATACTTAATGTGCTAGATATAGACAGTATCTATTTCTGATGACATTCTAACTGTAAAATCACTTAATATTTCCATGATCAAATATTAGGGACCTGTGGGGACCATATTTGTTTGGCTGTCTGAAACTGCTACAGCTCTTCTAACAGCCTTAGTTCTGGTAAAATGAATCTTGCATACAGTTTGGATCCAGGATGTGTCCCTGGAACTGAGAATCGAGTGCACCTCTAAAAAGCACTGAAATAAAAGGAATCTTCAAACTAGGTTTGCAATTCTGAATGTAGGTGCTAGACTAAACTTATTTATATGGAGTAAAAGGGAGAAACCATAATCCAGGAGCATCATCATGTTTCTTATCTCAGCCCTCTCTTGTGCTCCAGGAAACCAGGGTTTCCTATCAATAACTAAAATTTTCTAGATTATACCAGAAATGATTGCTGCACCAGAATTGGAACACGGTACTGCCTTGCACTTCTAGATGGGTTAATGCTTTTAAAAACAGTGTAAGCGTCAAAACATAATTATGTACCTCACACTGTACACTTAGGGGCAGGATAGATGTCTTCTCTCTTGTTTACTTTTAATTGCAGAGATATTTATAAAAAGTCTATCAATGTCGACTTAAAATATCAACAGCATATTTTTGAAGGTAAAACTACTTTGCAGTAATACAGAAAGTGGAAGGAGATGATACAATGGGCACATACTTACACAGATCTCATATGCTGGTTGTGCAAGTATGTGAAGCTAATTTACTGGATGGCAGCAATGGCCTTAAGGATTCATAGTTGTTTTAATTACAGTGGTTTCGAATCAAATATGTCTTCAGCATTTATGTGCATAATTGTTCTATTCTATAGCTATAGGAGGAGCTCTTCCTAAAATACAACTATGACTGCAGATGTGCTCCTAGTCTGCCACACTGATCCCTCTGCTATCTGAATGACTTGATACAGCTCTGTAACTGTGCAGAACCATTTAGCAAAGACACACACCGCTTTAAAAAACAATGCATCATTTTTGACCTGTAATTGAAAGTGTTGGTAACTGCGATGTATGTAACCCTCACCTGCTGACACAATAAAATCTTTGGTGGCGCAATGTCTCAGTAGACTTTGCGGGCAGGGGGAAGAAGTGTTTGCTGCACTTGCGAGACTATGGTTTTCTTCACAGCCTGCTGGTTTGGATTAGAATCAGAGACAAGTTTCCAAGTCACCATGTACAACATGCTGACAAAGAATTGTTCTTCGAGCTGCTGCTCCTTTGTAAAATGCAGAGGGGGTGGAGGAATAAATAAATAAGAGGGAGGAATGGCTACTGCCAGCTTTTCCCTCCTGTGTTTAGGATGTTGTAGAGACAACAACCAATACTGTCTGGACTTTGCTGAAGTGAAAACTGGGTGGGCAGTGTGCTTTCTCACTCTTGGTAGATTTTGTTGTTAACACCCTGTTAGAAAAGAGAGCTTTCACTGAGACTGGCAGCACTAGAAACATACATTTAATATGTGAATGAAGCAATAGTTCTAGCTTTTATCAAAAACATAGTAGAAAGTTTATTATACATTTTACAATTTCATAAATACCCTCAAAAGGAAAAGACTGTTTTGGAAAATATAAAAAATATTTTCCCACAAGTGGCTAAAAATTTTTAAGCTTCTGTAAAGGGTGAACCAAGCCATTAAATTCACAAGGATTTATCCAGCCTACACTACAGAATTATGTAAAGAATTTCAACACAGTGGTTATTTGTAACATATTTGGACCTGTTTTGCAGACTCAAAAACTTGAATGGAAGCAACAATAACAATATTTGGCATTTTAATGATGGTTTTAGGGAAATAAACATGAAAAGCTTTTCAGGGGACGTTATCCAATAGGTAAACTGAAGCACAGGGAAATAATCTCAATTGTCCATGGCCAAGACACTAGTCCTTTAGACACAGGCATGAGCATGATAGAGCAACCCCTCTGCTTCTCTGAATGTTACATACCCTGATCAAAGTTTTAAAGCTTAAGGGAGCAAAATCAAATTTATGCCAGTTTTGCCTGGATACTTTTTGGCAGAAGGCTGACCAAGCAATGGTGGTACCCCTTGCAGATGGAGATTCACCTCTCTACTGCTTAACAGCTTCTCGATGCTTTAAGCAAGTACCATAGTACTCTAATTTCTCATAAGTGAATCAGTATTGGTGCTAAATCACAGCTATGCTATATACAAATTTGACAGATATTATGGTAACTATATGCATGCAAGATAGAACAAGAGCAGCATTTATTAGTGTCTGTGTGTCCTGACCCAGTCCGATTCACCTCAACAGGAATTCGGTATTGTAAAGTCGGGTCAATGCAGTTCACAGAGAGTTCGTAATCAAGATTATTTACTTTAATCTTAAGTTGTATCTAGTTAGGCTTTACATAAACAACTAAAAGGAATTCCATCTCCTAGACCTTCACTTTGCTGATCACTAATCATGAGAGTTCTTGTGTACTCATGCATACAGAGCTACATGGAGTATACTGGGAGAGAGGGACAGTTTGCAGTTTATTTAGTCAGTATTATATATAATCCTATCAAAATAGCATTCTAGAGAAAGCATTCTAAAAAAATATATAGCTGTAGAGCAATTGTTTTGATACTGTCCCTGCATTCCTTGTTGTTTAAAACCTTTCCTTAAATGAAAAATTGTGAAAAGAAGACATTACTCATCCAGCTTCTTTACTAGCTGCACTCTTTATGAGTTCTGCATCCTCAGTTTGTAACCTTAAATGGAATTACTGCATTTGCTAATTGTAAACTAAGTTCATGATGAAAATGAAGTTCCTTTTCCACATTTGGCATTGCTTCCTATCTTATTTTATGAATTTTGGCAGAGACTACAGGACAACAAATATTTGTGAAATACAATATATTGTATGTCTGTACTATGAAATGACTCTTTTATTCTTTTTTAAATAAAGGGTGGGGCTTTCAGAAGCAATTATATTCTGACAGGACAAATCTTACCAAAAGTCAGTTGAATTGATAAACCTTTTAGATGGAAAATTCTTCTCATACTTTTCACATTACAGCAATGAAATCTGTATAATTTATTCCAATCAGCAGATGCACAATGTGAATCACAAAGAAAACAAGATCATAGTAATATAAAGCTATAAACATATTGAAAGGTATACTTCAGTATCTTTTTGCTTACGCCAAATATTTTCTTCCTGGAAGCAGCAGAAAGAAAAGCAGTGGGCTTGTTAATGTCAGCTGGCGCTGCTCTTTGAAGTCTTTGGAGGTGTTACCGATTTCCTAAATAGGCAAAGCAATGAAGAACATGAAATCCACTTTGAGAGTAAGAAGGAGAAAGCTGATGTTCCAGAAACCAAAAACCTTTTCCTTGCTCGCCTGGGTGACAAAGGTACCATAGGATGCTCTCTCTTGCATTTTGGGTGAGATCTGTTCTCTCATAGAATTAACTTTGCTCTGTGGGCCAAAGCCAAAGGTCCCTTTACAGAGGGACAGAGGGACCCACTATTTTCCTTGCTCAGAGGTCCATGATACCCCTCTGAGTCATGGGGAGCCTTAGGAGGAGTATAAACCCCCTCTGAGTCATGGGGAGCCTTAGGAGGAGGATAAACTTAGAGGTCAGGCATGATTTGTTTATAAGAACAAATTATCCTGGCGGAGAGTGTTAGCAGCCTTACAGTGGAGACTCAGATCTTTCAGTATCTCCTTAGCTTTCATATTCTGTCTGGTGGATTGCAGTGCCTTCTGCTGTGCCTTGGTGTGAACACCATTTTCCTCAGGCCTTATTGTTACAAGCCTTGGAAAAGCTTTTGATAGTGTAGCATTGGATTTTTTTGACTTGGTTAACTAACCTGGTCGTGAAGCTTTTCATGCCATCTGCATCATGTCAGCAAAGTAATCTTCAGATTAGACAGCAGCTGAGCATAGTTTTTCCTGACAGATGGTATCCTGTCATCTCTTTAGCAGCTGTTTGGACATGGCTGCATATCAACGCCACCATGATATAATCATTGTAGTCCTGTGAAGCGAGCCCAGTGTGACCCTTAAGGCACTTGGCATCATGCTGGTGGTGGCATATTTTGCAAGATTATTTTGAAGAAAGGGTACGGAAACAAGAAATCTGAGCACGTGTCACATATGTCCTTCCTTTGCACACTTTTATGGGGAGTGACAAATGTGTTCAAGCATCTTAACAGTAAGTCTTTTGCTGGTTGCAAACCTAAATTTTGGATTTAGAAAGCTATATAGAGTTACTATGAAACCGTGCCAGTTTTGCAGTAGTGTGACATGTTTCTGGCTTTATTCCACTGATACTGAATACATAGTCTTTTACATTTAGCATTTAATTAAAGTTCTCGGCCTTCTCAACCAACAAGTTTTTAAATCATTGAGGGAATATTAGTGTAAATAGTGGAAAGCTGCTTTGAGAACGTATGCAGATCTTTTTTCTCACTTGCTGTATGTGCTTCTGGCAATTCTGATTCAAGATGGGGGTACAGGAATTAATAGAAGTCAAAGCTCTGAAGACAACTAGCAAAAGAATAATTTTCCATTCTGGAATTTAAATGTTTAACCTGGCTGGTATAATAAGATTCTTTACATTTTTATACTCTTGTATTGTAAATTACAAGCCATGTGTTTTACATCTGAAAGCTCAGTCCTCTTCACTGTTTAATGTGCCTTCAAAGATGACAATGTCCTTTTTTCCTTTTTTACCATGTATGCATCTTCCACTTAATCACATTATGTGCTTTTTCTCTGCCTATGGTTTAAGTACTGAGTGCAACAGATGTGACACATCCTTGGGTGTCTTGGTGACTTAGCCCCACAGAACACTTTGTTGGCATTCTTTCCGAGTCCTGCGCGTCTGTGTTTATATATACGCACATACGTACACTTGCATCCAAGCCACTTTGGCCACTATCTTGGAGTTCAAAGAATCTGCAGTATGAGTGCTAATTTTGTCCAGATGTAAGTTGTTTTGGTCAAACCGAGTTGTATGTAGGACCTCACCACAGGAATCTCCTTTCCGATGCCTCCTTCTTTGACCTTTTCTGTGCAGTTAATTAGCAAAAATTGGGAGTATCAGAGAGGATTGGCAGGTGACGAGTAGCTTCTCTATATCCATGGGGTATATTGTACTTGATTTTACCACCAAGTAAAACAGCTTTGATCAGTTGTATGCACATGAAGACTCACATGGCCGTTAGGTCATTCAGAATTCCTCATTGTTGGTTAAGTCTTAAAGAAGTTCTACACACAAATAAGGAACATATTCACAATGCAGTCAAGTGTGCAACAATAAATTTCTTAGCTTCTTTAGGGAGCTTTCTCTTTCTTTGTTTGTCTTTTTTTACTGATGCTGAGAATTAACAGAAATATTCCCAAGATTATTGTGGGCTCTCTGTGCTCAGTAGCTATGGAGGCTTAACATGCTATTTTGGGTTGAATTCTCCCTTACAGAGGAGCAGTGAATAATAACAAATACGGTACTTCTCAGTCATCATTGTTTCCAAAGGATGGTTTAAAAAAGATTTCGAGGACATGGCATTTTTCAAGGGTAATGAGTGGGCTTTGTTTTACTGAACTACAAGATTAAAAGACAAAAAAACTTTGCCAAACATCCCAGCTTCTGACTTTCTGAGGATTCCACTTTTATTTTGAGTGTAAGAAGAAACAGATATTTGTTAATGGTTACAAAATATGACAATGAAATAGAAATCTGTGTCCACGTGCCCAGGTTAAATTGTTTAAAATTATTCTGCTCCAATTTGTGCTTTGTTGATAATCTGCTGCACTGTCAACATATAAATATATATTTTGGCCTGAATACTGTGCAACCAGGCCACCTCTCACAAATCCTAGCAATAGTAAAAAAAGAATGAGGAAATCTCTGAATGTCCAGAACATCAGAGAACATCAGCATGTTAAAATTGATCTGTTGACATGGAAAGCATTTTCTTTATAGCATGATTTTAATAAAACAAACAAACAAACACCACAAACAAAAATGGAAAAAAAAAACCCAAAACCAAACCCTTTTGCTTATTTTCAGCATACGTGTTTTCCTAGCATTTTACTAGCTAATTAGTGTTCATCTTGAAGGCTGATCTCTGTAATGCTTATTTTCAGCCTTGGCAAGTATGGATGAGAGTATCAGCCAAGGTTTTCCAAATCCAAATACCTGGGTGTCATTCTCACCTCAAGGACGACATGAAGTATAAACCAGTATTGCTGACAAGTTTCCAAGTCGATGCTCAGAAGCCACTGAACTCTTGTCTTCACTGTCAAAACACAGCTTTGTTAAATTTTTAACTGTAAATAATGCACATTCTATTTTTCCACATGAAGCAAATTAATGTGGATTACAGACAGCTTGAGACATCACTCCACCTAGATTTTACAGCTACTTTGTTTTGCACAAGCATCCTGCCAGCGCTTGAGGCTGTGGTGTTAATGGAAGCTGGATCCACATCCAGGCACACCCAGCTGCTGCTGTAGTTTGGATGATGGCTCAGAGTCTGACCATCCCTTAACACAGGGCAGCTAGGATAGAATCACAGAATCGTAGAATAGTTAGGGTTGGAAAGGGCCTTAAGATCATCTAGTTCCAACCCCGCTGCCATGAGCAGGGACACCACACACTAAACCATGCCACCCAAGGCTATGTCCAACCTGGCCTTAATGCAGTTTGATGGCTTTGTGCTGTTGGAGTGCTAGTCTTTAGGTGAAATGTTAGAAATCAGGTTACTGCAGTTTGAAGACTCAGACATAAAGTGTGAGCTCATATACAGATGTGTAAAATCTAAGCCTCTGACTTTTGTGTTTGTCCTACCATATGCAAATTTGGCTTCACTTTTCTTCTTACCCCCAAGCTTGAGTGTTGTTTGCTGTGTGGTATGAAACAGTTCTTCCCTTTAACCTGGAGCTGGTTGTTGAGAGATGTGTTCTCTGTGCTGTGTTCACTTTTCTCCAGGATATGTTTTAAGACTTAACTGAAGTGGTTTGAGATCCCTGGGGCAGTGTTACTGCATGTTATTGTTTTATTACCTGCTGCAACATAAATGTTGGTTACTATTTTTTTTAAATTGCATTGTATACGTGACCTAAATTTGTAAATCTAATATTCAAAGTGGCATGTAAGAAGAAACTTATTCTTTGGAGGTAAAATGGTCCAGTTTCTTACCTTCTGCTAGGTTTCCTTATAGGACCTACGAGACTAAATGAACAGTTCCATCTTAATAGTTCACATCTTACTCTCCTAAGTGAATTTCAAAAGAAATAATACTAAGTTTCATGCCAAAGCAGCTGCCTGGTTCAGGAGGGTACATCAGTATGGTCAGGCAGGCAAATCCTACTCTAGAGTGAAACCTCCAGAAGTTAAGCAGACCAATCCCTTTGATTTTCCCTGCATATATGTAGCAAATGGGAATAGGACTCTTCCTGGACAATGACTGTGAGGCTGTGTGCTTCCCTGGAGGGAGAAAGAAATAATTCTGAGAGACAAAATGTTTATTTATCAAGTCCAGTAGTGCGTCCCTTTTATTTACTATTTCTATATACTATTTTCTATCACATTTTTTTTCTTGTGCTGTGAACACTTCCATTACTGGTTTTACCATATTAACTAATTGGTACATGTAATTTTTGCTATTTGAATGCTTGCATTGTCTCTTAGCTAGATTTGCTGTCAGGCAATTATTGGTATCCAGTCAGCTTGGATGAATGAAATTGTTGTACTTAGAAAGCTGAATACTTTATATGACTCTAACAAATTAATTAAACCTGCTATAATTTAGCCTGCAGGTCTAACTGTACATAGATTAATCCTAGTTGTAACAGATACAAATGTATTATGACTCCATAAATACCTATATATTTCTAAATAGTATTTATGATTTCCCTGTGCAGTGTTAGACAACAAATGAAACTTCTGTGAAACGTTTGTGCTGGGAAACATTATCTAAACCCTCATTATTATGTGGCCTGTTTTTAGAGCTCAGTTGCACTGATGGGGAGAGCCTCAACAAAGTTTAGATTTAGCAAAACAAAAAAACTTCAGTAAAGTTTAGATTTCTGTAAACACAGTAAATTTGGAAAGCAAATTTCATTCCATCTGTATTCAGTCCTTTCTCAGACTTAATTCTTCTGCTTGGAATTAAGGTTACAGTGTTTGACAAAGTGTACCCTGTCTCCCTGAACTATTGAAAATAATGTTTTCATTGCATTTCTATTTTGTCTGCGAAGTTTTTCTATTGCTGCTAATGCTATACCTGGTAATATGTGTTTTATCAGAAGAATCATTCACATGATGGTCACCCTCGCATCAATTGCTGCCATGTCATAGTTTTCTACTGCTCCTGTACTGATGCGGGCCAGGATGTGTTACCCTGCAGTGGGGAAATGAATTTGCTGAGCAGAAGGACCAGGGTATTGAATCCTAGGAAGAACTCAGGAGTGCCTGCTGTAAAGCATGTTCCCTTGCAGAAGTCCTTGGCTTCAGCCCCTGGACAGCATGCCCTGCTGCCCTCTGCAAGTGCCCTGATGTAAGGGTTGCAGTCATTCACACGACCCCGCGTGTGAAGCCTGGTGTGTCCTGGAACAAAAACTTGGGAGGTCTCTAACAAGCTTGGACCAAGCCCTGTGTGAGCCTGCATAGATAATTGACCACCTCTTTGTCTGAAATCATGCTTCAGTTTGTGTCAGAGGAAAGTCTCTGAAAAAGCAACTGAACTTCAGGAAATACCAAGACACTTCCGAACAAACTGGAGGTGCTACCACATTTCCCATGAGGGCTTAGCTCTTCTTCTAGCTGAGCTGTAGAAGAATAGTGGGAATCAACATTCACAATAAGGTTTCAGGGAAGAAATTACCAAATTTCTTTGAATCTTAGTAACTGTCCTCATTTTGGAGGAACAGAGAAAGTTTTATTGTTATATTTCACAGAGATTGAGTCATCTTCTTCTATTCTGTTCCCATTATAAGATAGAAATAATTTGCTAGTTTCCAAGACTGCTTTATGATCTTTGCAGTACCAGTAGCTTTCTTTTCTTAAATCTTCAACTCCCCATCTCTTTTTGCAGAAATGGTGTTGAATTAGATTTAGTCACGCTTCTCCTCATTCCTATCAGTGTAGACCAATGTTTGGCAAAAATCATGGCATTCATCTCACTATTCAGATTGCTTTGAATGCTTCTTTGCCAAATGTATTAGTTTGTTTGTTATTTGTTTGTCTCTGAACTTTTGACTTGTGTAATTTTTCTCAAGGCAGTGATAACAGTAATGAAAATTTGCACCTCTTTTGATGACAAGAAAGAGAGTGGCAAGGTTAACTGGAGACAAGCATATCCTGCTGCTTCCTTCTGAGCACACAGGGGCAAACATACATTCTTCTTCCTCTCTGAACTTTCTTTGAAGAACAACTCTGCTGTTGGACATGTCAGTGTTCAAAAGTTCTTCTACTTTTTGGGCCAAATCCCTTACATTTTGCATTTGGGACATTGACTTGCCAAGATATACATACATGGCTGAAATACATGGGGGTTTTTTAGGGAACTGTAGAACTTTTTTCTCTCTGAATGTGCATCTGAGTTTTCTTTTTCTTTTCTTCCTATTCTCTCTCATTTTTTGATTTTTTTTGTTTTCAGGGCGGTGATGACTTTATTCATTGTTATAGCATTCTAATGCAGTTACATAAATCCTTTGCTAATAGGAAACAGAAACAACAAATATCTTCATATACATTCAGTGCAAAGCATATTAAATGCAGCAAGAATAACAAATGTCAAATAAGAAAAGTCAGAAAACCTAAGAGTTGTCAGTGGACTTCAGTGTCAGTGACAAGCCATTGCCATTTTGCATGTTGTACTTGGAGACTGCTGTGTGCTGAAAATTGGGTTGTTAGGTTGCATACTTATTTCTTTCTAGAATATCTGTGGGCATCTTTTTTCCTCAAAGTTTACAAGATAAAATATACTTCTTTTTTCCCACATCAAACTTTTCCTTGTTCCTCAAACATTATTATTAGTAGCTGTTAACCAAGTGGAATATATACCATTAAAACACAACAGAAGAATGCTTAGGAGGTAGGAGAAGCAGATGGGCTGAGTGATATCTTAGCTCAATTTTCTATAATGTAGGAGGTTGGGAGTGAAACCTATTAGCGTGGGCTTTATAAAAGCCAGCTACCTTCTGACAGGCTTTCTGGGGATATACAACCCAACCTATCCTCCCAAGACAGTCGAATTTGAGCCTCTTTGGACTGAATCTCATGAAATGTCTTGGTCACTGCACAGCAAAATTGGAACCCATGAGAAAAAAAAAAAAAAAGGAAAATCAGATTTGTTTTCAGCCTTTTTTATTTTTAGTTAAGCTACAAACCATTAAGGTCTGTTTGAAGTAGGAGGTTCCACATTTTTCTCCTCAAGCATGTGCTGTTCAGTTGCTGCCCATGCAAGTATGCAGCCAGAGTAGTTGGTTCCTCCAAGGACACTGGAAAACCTTCAGAGGAGCCAACTTGCACTGGGCTATGAGAAGGGATCATGGCTCTGCCATAACCTCCTCAGCAATGACCAATCCCAAATGGTTTCCCCTTTGCATAAAGAAGGTCAAAATACTACCCTGAATCTCACAGAATATGAAAGTGGGCCTTGGCAGTATGCATACTTCCCAGTTAACGGTCTTGGATGACTTTTGGCAGGTCGCTTTCGCTCTTTGTGTTTCTGATCTCCCTTCTTTGTCTTGTTTACAAACGTACGACTGTTTCTGACAAATGCTTGTGTTCTGCTTTGTGTTTATGTTCCACAAAGAGTTTCAATTTTGCTTTGAATCTGAAGTCTATTAATGCTGTCTGACAAATAAATTATCAGATAGATACATTAACATCTTAAATGTATGAGAAATATCCTTCCACCATCCTTCTTTATTTACTGAGAAGGCTTCTTGAAAATGGCTGTTCTGAAATGCATCCAAGCAAGACTGCATTGAGGCAGGAGCAGGAAAATAGCATGCAAACCAGTTTTCAGCTTTACTGGCAGTCTTATTTCTAGAACAATAGTCTATTTTCTCCTCTTCTTGGTCTCTCTTTCCTCCCTTTACCTCCATAACCCTGTTATTGCTTGTTAATTATTTCCTATGCTGGAATAGCAATACATAATTGTGGCAGCCCAGTATTTATTTACAACTTCCAGCTAAAATTTAACTTCCTATCTTTCAGTATTTGTCATGTATTTTAAAGCACTGACATCACTATTGCCATTTGTAATAAATAACCCGAATATTGTCATTTCCTTTCTTGTTTTCTTCCTTTTTCCTGATACATCATTGTCTTTCTTCACCTTTTATTTTTAATCAGAAATTAAAAATTGGTGCAACAGATCATGTAAAGATTGTTAGCTTGCATTCCTGAGAAGTCCTAGTGGACTCTTAATTGCTTAATATTTTACTGGAGTAGACCATATTGCAACTGTAGCAGATGAAAATCTACCCCTATTTTCTTCTTGCACCTTGTCTGAGTTCTTTAGAAGTTCCTGTTCTATTTCAACCTCTTTGTCCTGTAGAAGATACAGCCACTAATCTTTCAGTAGAATCTTATGATTTCCACTAATTGCAGAAGAGGTTAGTGCAGGGGTAAAGATCTACAGAGGCTACATCAGCTCTGAAAGTGTTTTAATTTCTTTGGAAGGTCTTAAAAGGAGGATGGAAGTTTTGTTAAGTAAGGTTACAAGTTGTTACTCTCCTGTTGCTAATGATACCTCTAAAAGACACGCATGACATTGCAGTATTCTAAAATATGTGCAAGAAAAAGTACGTAACCACTGACCTATGGGCCTGGTGTTTGTAAAAATGCCCATAAAATTTCTGCAAGGAGGTATACTTTCCAGCTGTTCTGAGATCTCATAGGGAATTGTCACCATTAGGTGTGGCCTTGTGCAGATCAAGCAAACTGAGAATTATTTTTAATTGGAGTTAGAACCTTACCTCTTCAAGGCTCTGTTTCAACTCAATAAATCAGGGCAGCTTCCTTCAGAGGGAGTTTCAGAGAATCTGAGTTATTCCTCTGCTCTGTTTATCCGTCTGGTTTTTCTTTCTCAGTGAGAATATACATAAATTCTAGAAACTGGGTTCCTAAATTCAGTACTTCAAACAAGATGCCTGCAGCAGATTGTATGGGTTTATACAGCCTGCCTGATCAGTGTATGGACAAACTCACATCTTGGGATTTGACTCTATTAATAGAAAAGAAAGACTAGTGCAAGCCATGTCCCTACCTTTAGTAACCTGAAATTCTTAAAATGGACCTCCTGAGCCCCCAGTTAATTGCTTATACATTCACTGAGTCAGAAAGGGTGATGGAACCAACAGGTTTTGGAAGAATGCCCTTGCTTTTCCTGCTCCTATAACACTTGCATGTCTGTTGTAATTCAAAGGCAGTCCTGAGCTGGGGCCTGTGGGTTTGTGATGCAATACAAAGTAGTTTTGACCTTCCACTGACAGGCCTTCTTTAATATTCAAAAGTAATTGTCACATATCACTTTCCTTCATGTTTCTTTGCTCCACAAAATTATGCTTAGATTGTTTGTAATCCTAACAGCCACAGAGGATTTGGCTTTGGTCTGAGTTGTGAATGTGGTTGAGTGACTCAATAGCAAAGATAGCATATTTATCCTGGATCTCCCAACAGGGTGAAGCAGACAGGAGACAACCTGAAGGAAAGTTTCTAGTAAGAATATTGCTCTGACACTATTCAAAATCTTTCAGTCAAAAGCACTGTTTAAAAACTAGTAAAAAAAGAACAGGTGTTTGAATGAACACCCTCCAAATTATTTAAGCCACTATTGCATTGATATTGCAACAAACAGATTATGAAATATGGTGTCCCTGCCCTTATGCACAGGGGTTCAGAACCTCTCTGTGGCCTCAGGTTGAGGAGTTTGTAATCTAAATAAACAAGTCAGACCAAAGCCAGAAGGAGAAATGATGCACCCACAGTTGCGCAGCTGGCCAGTATCTGAGCTAAATTAATCTAAAAGATCCTTGTCATCAGAAATACCAATTTTTCCCATAAAAAAATCTTGGGTAATGCCAGCTAAAAGCCAGGTCCATTGGCTTTCAGCAACTACTCACTGTAATTTTAGAGGCAAGACATAGGCAAATATGCGTTGACTTAATGAATTTGCAAACTGAGACAACAGATTTAGGAGCACCGTCTCCTGTGTCATGAAATTGAATCAGAAATTACATGTCCCTTAATACAGTGTGGTATTCTGACATATGCATCCACAATAATTAAGTGCTTTTTACCTTGATGTAAAGCAAAAGAGGCAAGATTCTGGGAATATTTTAATATTTTGTCTATTCCAGAATGGTAATGCAAGTTTTTATGTCCTCATATCTTAATCGTCAGCAGTTATTTCATACCTTTCCTATTTTTTTTTCAGTAGAGCCAAGCTTGTTTAAATATTTGCTCATTTCTGATTAGAATGTTTTTCCCAAGGCTATTGACACAGTTTCCCCTGTTCAATTAAATATAGCCAACTACTACTGTTTCCTAAGTAACAGTATCATTACAGCATGAAAAACAGTTCAAATTACATTCTGTATTCACTTGTTAGGCACACATTCACACTCTACCACTATTAATTAATGTAATTGATAGATCTTACTTTAGTTGAAATGATACAGTGTTTATAAATAACCTTGTCAGATATTTAAAATAAGTTTGAACAACTGAACAGATTTTTAGTGTTAGCTACTTGAAGCAGAATGTTTGCAATGTGCTAATAAATTGAGGGCCAATGCACAGCACAAAAATTGTCCTTTAACAACTGCATTTTATCATTTCAAAACGAAATGTTAACAATGTTTGGAAGTATTCTATAGTTCACGTTTGGACCTGGACTGCCTCTTATGTCAGTTGATGTGCGCAGTGAAAAGCATTGTTATTTGCCTCATTAGAGAGGTGGAGAAGGGATAGCAGAACTGACAGAGAAGAAAAATGTATTAATTATATAATCTACACAGTGCTCTGTGTGAACAGCTGCAAAATACTGTTAAAATGCAGCCTGGGTGGACTTGCAGACATTTATTCATGTGATTATTTTTTTGCATCTAGGAAAAATCACATCCTGATTGCTTCTATAAGTGGTGAGTTTTGGGCCTTTGGTTTGCATTGGCTTAGTGTTTGAGGGGCAGGGGGATATTAGGTGGCATTCAATGCTAGCAGGAAATTAATGTAAATGTATTCAAATTGCAGATATGTTATTGTCTTCTCTTCCTTCCTCTCCTTATGTGTCACTTGCTTTCTAAGATGATAAACCTAACAAGTTAATTTATTACACTCCTGTCTCTGTGATTTTTGTCCTGCTTGGAGGTTTTTGATGCAATTACATTTGAGTTCAGTGTTTTCCCTTTTCTCATACCCAACCCTAAAAAATACACTGCTCTTATTGTTTTGTCGTGTTTCAAGCCTGAAGAGTATGTATTTTCTGGCAGTGCAAGACTTGTGACCATGTCATTCAGTGTCAGAAACACTGATGGATGAATTTCATGTGTTCTTTATCTTACAGGCTGTAAATTGTTAATCATTTCTATGTTGTTCTATTTCTGGACTACTGTGCATTGATTTGATGTGGTAAAGGGATGAGCCATCTGACAGGCAGGGACAAGTCCAGGACAGCCCACTTTTCTTCCTATGATTAGATTTAGGGGTTAGACATCTGATCTTACCAATATTGTATCTGCATGATCATTCAATGTGCTGCATGCAAAACAGGATGAAGAACCAAAGGGAATGATAATAATAATATTTCATCAGACTCCAAAATGTTTTCTTTGTTATGAAATCAACAGGTATTGGTGAATTCTTCTGGTAGACCTACTTTGGAATGTACAGTGACATTGCTGTACTGAGTTTACCCATAGAAGAGATGATAGTAGTTGTGACATTCCCAAAGTTAGAGTAGGGTAAGTGAAGTAGAGAAAGGAAGAATAGCAAGGCACATACTCAATACACCAATTATTCCCCTAAACTGACATCTAGGTGGGAATTAAGAGCTTAAGTTTAGAATATAAATTCAGGAAAATCCAGCCTAGCTCATATTCAGGAATTTCCCTAGATGAAAGCTGTACTACTAGGCATGCCCTGCACAGTGTTTTTCTTTGCCTTAGGTTGGCAAAGGGAGTGGCTGCCTCAGGTTTATTGGCATGCAGAGCAAAATCATTTCTCTCCCTAAATTCTTTGCTGAGCTGGACATTCATGGACCTTACCAATCTGCACCAAGCGGCCTGTTGTAGCCTTAAAAAAGTTGCAGAAAGCTAATGCCTGAAATATTCCTGAAGTAGCTTGGTACTTGTGCTCTTCCTACGTTCTGCCTTATGGTTGCTGTACCAGAAAGAGTCTGACAGGTATTGCAAAGCTGAGATTCGCATTTCTGAGAGTGATTGCCTGCACTCTAGTTCAGTAGTAATAAGAGGAGCAGAGCTCAAACATCTGAACTTCTAGGTCATTTCTCACCCTGAGCTTATATTTCAGTAATTTCTGGAATTTTACTTGCAGTCAGTTGATAAATTTGATAAATTTGGAGTCTGCATTTCTGATGGTTGAAGAGATAAGAATTGATTCCTAATGCTTTAACCATATTTTGCACCACTGGTTCTCTGTTGACTTTATTGGTGTTGAAAGTGGAACATTTGGAGCAATTCAGTGGTAAAGTAGATCAGCAGACTACTGGTCAGTGATCATAAAACCCAGAGCTGTGTAAAATTTAACAATTTTCAGGCTAATTACAATCTTATGCAGAGAGTTTTAGTAAGAAAGATTTTATAACTTCTGCAGTACTAATGATAAAGATAAGTGTCTCTAGATTGCAGTGTCTTCAGTGAGTAATACTTAGGCTTTACAATAGATTGCCACCAAAAGGGTATACAAATAAATTGAGATTATTTATTCTACACTCAGTACGTGTCTTATGGAGGGGATTCAAGCTTTACTTTCAGTGCCAGTAAACCACCCAATAACCCAGCACTGAATAGTAAGCAGAGGCAAGGAAGAAGAGCAGCTATGAGAGACCAGTTTAACAAAGTTGAAAGTTATTCCAATTGCTTTCAGTTTTTTATAATTGATAAACAGTTGAAGTATACTCCGAAATGCTATGAAGGTGAAGCTGTTAAATGGAATTAGTCAAAATATGTCTCACATAATAGTGAAAGCCCTATTAAATAAACACTAGCTAAAAGTCTTAAACCTGTTAAAAATATTTTGCATTCAAGTTAAGAGTTCAAAAGGTCACTCTTTGGCATTCCTCCTCATGAGCAAATTCAGTGAAGTTTATATGCCTTTAGTAAACAAATGCTGCTTAAAAGCTATTCAGAACTGTCTTTATTTGCTCTATCACAACCACGTGGTAGAGATTTCCTTTCCACTACAATAGAATTCATGACATTGTCTATTTAAAGGAGATGAAATGCATTGTACATTAAGTTGAATTACTTTATACAACACAGAAACACTTAAGCATGTGTACCTGTATAAAGGAATAATTTAAATGTATTATGCAATAAGCCTAAATGGTATCAGGAACATGAATTAGGTTAATACCTTGAACATAAAAATGCCTTTCTTTGTTTTTTTTAGCAAACATACATTAGCAGAACTTGATAGTAATTCTGAAAGACAGGTAAGTGTTGTTATAAACATATAGCAGATGGTTAAACTGACTTAAATGGAGAGTGAGAGATTTGTTGAAGGTCAGAGAGCAAGTGCCCAGGAGTTCTTAAAGTTCCCTGTTCTGATCATGAAACAAATCTCCTTTGTTCTAGATATGTGTACATTATGCTTTAAATGAATAGCCATGTTATTTTGCTTATGCTTCCAAAATATGAGTACAGGGCATACACAAAGGACACAGTCTATGAATTTCACCTTTAAAGTTAGCACAGTTTTGATTTTATTTCAGGATCAAGGACACAGAGTTACATACTGATGACACTTGCATCTTCCTCTGCTACAATTAGTAGTTTGCTATGAAGATTAAGTGGTTCTGTGCGGTTGATTTCTTTCCCATACTGTCCACTACCACTTTCTTCTTATACCTGCAGCATGCCACTCTGTCAGCAACCTAAATAACCTTCAGTCTAGAATTGCTGTTCTAGTCCTTCCTCCCTTGAACATATTGTTTCTATGCTGATTATATAGGAGGTCCATATAGTACTTCAATTATCAGAGTACATTACTCTTCTTGACTCTTCTTTTACCTGGAAACAATGAGTTATCTTATTTTTTCTCTTTTCTGGCAGCACATTCAAATGAACCAATAGCTCACCCCTGTTAGAGTCTACAATTATCTAAAAGCAGTAATATTGTAATCACGAGATGGTTTATAACTGAGAGTTGAATACAAACAAGTAGGTTTTATCTAATTTTCTTTTTTTTTTATATCTGTGGAAATGCAAGGGGAGGAATTCTTATGCTTTTTTTCCTTCTTTTGGCCAAATACTATATGTTCATCCTGCTGAATAAATAATGCTAGTCTGGTTTAAACACAGCTTGAGTGACTGCAGAAGGTTTATTTATTTAAATGTCTTCCCATTCAGATGAAATCTAAACAGAAAAGCATAAAAGTTATCTCTCAAATCCAAACCAGAGTTTTGGCTGAGTTTATTAAGTCTGAAGACTCTGGACTTCAAACTAACAACCAAACAAAAATCTCTTTTTGCATGTGAAACACACTTGAAATGACTTCTTCCAGTCTTTTTAATTTCAAAGGCTTTTTTTCTGTCCATTACCAAGTGCAGCCCCAGAACAACCCAGTCAAATAAATTGCCAAACTGTTACTTCCACTTTGTCTATATAACTCAGAGAGTTTATGTGACATGTCAAAGAGCAAAATACCAGCAGAGTAGGATTTAGACTTGAGCGAGCTCTAATCCATCAGGCTGTGCTCAGCCCACTAAACATGGCTTTTATTGTGCACCCAAATATCAGCTGGTGATCACTTGAAGATTGATGGTAGCATGCAGCTCTGGAATGTGTCCTAAATTCAGTCTTTGTGTCAGTCTTCATGGTGTGAAAAAGAGTGAAATACAGTAACATTCTGTGTGTTTAAACAGCAAGCATGCTGCGCACTGAACGCATCCCCCTGGGGGACTTGTGCGCGCCACTCCTTCTCCCTTTGAGCGAGCATTAAGGACAGCTACATCTCATGAATGACACCTATCAGTCACAGATCCACTTCCAGCTTCCAGATCCGTACAGAAATACAGTAAGCTTAAACAAAATCATTTTCACTGCACACATGCTTGGATATATTTTTGTTTTGAAGTTAACTTTTTAAAAAAACCTGTCTTAATTAATTTAATATTAAAAGTTTTCAAAATAATCCTAGGTGTTCAGCAGCACAAACAGTGCTGCTATTGTGTCCAGCCTCTGAAGTCCTCTTCGAGACAGAGCCAAACCCTGTGTCCAGGGAAGCAAGTTGTGGCATTACAGTAATTTGAAAAGAAAAAACCCAACCCTTAATGTACAATCTGATGAAACCACATGGCTATTTCCCTGATGGGAGTGACTTCATTTAATATACCAGAGAAGTGTATTTCAAGGGAAAAAAACAACAGGAAAACATTTAAGGATAGGCTTGACCTTCTCTCTTCTCACAAACCAAACTTTCCTTGGCTTCAGGAGGAATCCCAAACACCCACGTTTAGAAACCAGCTTGCTTCCCTTCAATGCAAAAGGCTGGGTGGCCTCTTGGATGCAGAATCAGTTTAATCAAAGAGCCCAAATTAGGCTACACAGGGTAATTTAACCATACAGAACAACAAAGTAATATAGGAAAAGGAATGAAGAATGTTGTGGAGAAGTATTTTACTATTCTAATATTTCTATTCTAGAAGTAGAAATACCAAGAGGAGATTTGAATAAATACAGTTGTGATAGAACTGTACAATCAAGTGTGTCTGTCTCTTTCAGTAAAGTTTGTTATCTCCAATATGATGACCCTTCTGGCATCATGTTGAGTAGGGGTTCATTGAAGGTTCACTGAAGGGGGGATGCCATTTGTTGACCTCTGGCTGCTTTGTTTTCTCACATAGTGGAGTGAGAATAAATGTTTCTTTTATCCTTCCCAGATGAAAAGAAGAGCTTGCTGACTTTCTAGGCTTGGTATATAGAGATGAGTATCTCACATATAGACAAGAGTGTATAGACACCAGGTATATGCATACCATTGGTGCCATACTGATACTGATGCTGATACGGATAGAAAACAAGAAAAACCACTGCAAAAAAGAAACAGTAGTTTCCCTAGTTGTATGCTGTACCCACCATTCCACATAGCTGTTTACTTATTTTTGCTATGGCAAACTTGGCTTCTTTTATGAGCATCTCTCTGCGTTCAGAATTGTCTGTGTCTAAAAGCACTACTTTTTAATTCACCAGTCTACTAAAATGAATTTACTAATAAAATTCTTTTGAATATGAAACACTGCCCTCAAGGCCTTCTTCAGCTCATAGCTGAGTAAATTTTAGATTATTTTACTGAAGAATGAATAAAAGTTAAGCACTGAGATTTATCTGGATCTCTTTATGCCTAATAGCTAATCCTAATTTGATTAAAAAGATGATAATACTAATGAAACTGTAACCAAGCCTTCATATACAAAGTTGCCATTTTTTTTTACAGAGTAAGGGTGAAAAGGGACTGCCAAAGAAGGGGTGAATATGTTTTGAGGAGATCTATGAGTAATGTGGCATAGCTAAAATTGCAGCTGAAGTTAGTAACATCAATAAAGGCAAGGATTACTGCAGCAAGGGCAGTAATGCCAATCCTAGATATACAGAGATTGTTTGAATCTCTGGGGAGGTTGCTCTTTGGAGAGAAAGGAATATAATGAAAAGAGTTCCTCTGCCTCACCAGAGTGGAGTGGGTTCTTACTTTATTAAAGAAACCATAATGAAACATTGCAGTGATTGAACTGTGCTTTCTCAATGAGTTTTTATTAGCTCTACCAACAAGAGTAATTCAGCAGCTTAGCAACTGTATGCTAGGAGAGAAAAAGACTGCATGTGAGTTAATGTGAAAAGCTCTTTTGGTCAGAAAAGAAGTTACGAGACTGCTATCATACTTTAGTATTTAAGGTGTTAATTATTTTTCAACATTTGGTAGTTCTTCATTAGAGTTCAGAGGCCCAGTTGTCAGTATGTCAATGAAAATGTATTAACATCTCAAAACTGCACATTTGGAGAGCAGCTGCCTCTGTCAGTTCTGCAAAGGGCCAATTATGTCTTCACTGTCTACAGGCTACCTCAGTAAGCCTACAAATTGCACTCTTAACACTGAAACTGAAGGATAAACTTGCAAAGACGACTCTAGCAGTGAAATAACCTCCCTTTCACTCAACCTTACTTACACTCTCCCTTGCTCCCCAATATTCAAAAACATCCCAACTGACATCATCTGTCACATTAACTTGTGGGGAGCAGTCAGATACTCAAACCTATGCCTAAAAATGTTTGCTTTTTTATCACAAAGATAACAGCCTGCATGAGATGCAAAACTAATGAGAAGTCCACTCAGACCTCGCTCTACACCCAGAGGTCAACCTACTAGTGACAAACAGGATGAAGATGAATATGCTGGGAGAACAACTCTGAAGTCTCAAGTTGTTGCCCAGTTCTGACTTGGAGAGCAGCACTAGCTTCAGTTTTAATTCAGTTTTCAGACAGACAATTACAATAATGCACTTTCTTTCATTTCTCATAACTTTCTTTAAATTTGGATCAAAGAGCTTTGGTGTCTGCATACAGTCAGGTCTTCAGCTGGGCAGTGAGTCTGATAGCTACTTGGAACATTTCTTTGTGAGACTAAGCATTGCAGGAGAAAGCACAGCCATTCTGCCCATGGCATGATTGCTGGTCTACTAGAAAGAGTATTACAGAAAATACAAGAGATAATTATGAAAAGATATATTGCTCCCAGAAGAAGCAAAATTATGTGGAATTTGTCTGACTTCTCCACAGGAGTGATGTTTTTTTCTTACTCCTTCTCAAAAATTATGTCATATTTTGTGACCCAAAGCTTCTCACTCCCTCATCTGGAAACCAAATCCATCTTGAGTGCCAATGGCAAAGCCACTGTGTGCACTCAGGCTAGAGGGAGAGACGGTTTGAGCTTGTGCAGTCTTAGGCAATGTGGCAAGGATCCTTTCCATGTCTTTTGAGAAGAAACAAAAGGGTAAACTCTGTTTAACTGTGCAGACTTCAAAGTATGCAGCTTACAACTCTTGGAGAGCAGTTTGCATGCTGCAGAGCTGTCATACAGAAGACACACAGGAGACTGGCTCCCATCCGACATGGCTAACTCAGCTGCAGTAACCTTAAACCCAGTTGGCCTGTCTTTATGGCTTCTCATACTTGCCAAAGATGTTTATCTGTGTTTGGGACTAAAAAGCTGGACAGGTCAAAAATGGGCAGAAATATGTAAGGTAGTATTTGAAAAATCAGGTAACTTCTGGAAAGTTCTGTACAGTGGCAGTATTTGTGATGTTTTCTCAACTAAAACTCATAAACTGCAATTATAAAAAGGAATAAAGTTGATGACCAATAAAATTATAACTGCACACTACTTAGTAAAAGTAAGAAGCCAGATTTTCAATGTTTTTATTTAAATACCTATATAGACTTATTCCAGGTTTACAGTGAGGCAAGTGAAGGAGTAATCTGAAAATGATGTCTGTAAGTGTCTACAGCCTAGCGAGACTGGCTGGCTGGAGGGTGTGGGTGGTCTTGCATAATTCTCAATGAAGGAATCTCAATACTGGAATATTTGGCAAGACTCAGGATAGCTGTGCAACTGCAGTTTGGAAAAAGTTGATATATTTTTCCTCTTTGTTTCGGAGTGGGGCTTCTACTGTGGAATGTAGTATGATTTCATCATGACAGTATCTGTGTAAGTAAAAAAGAATCAACATTGAATAGTGTCTGTTCTTCATGATGTAAAGCTTCAGTAAAAATGCACTTAACCTTGTGGGGGTACATTGGGTTGATGAGTGTGCCACAGAGCCATCGTAATACATTTTGCCACACAAAAGTAAGTGACTTTCTCCCATTGTGTGTTTGCCTTTGCTTAGAAAGCCCATTCCTTCTGCACAGAGGTGGCAGCTGCCCACACTTCAGTAGATCTTCCCCTCCTTTATTCTTCAAAGTAGCAAATCCAAAATGAAAGCATCTCTCATAGTTTTTGATAATTTTAATGAAACACACTCTGTTCATGAGTGATTCCTCTTGCAGTACAACTTTTAAAAAGCCCTAAGATCAAAAGCCAGTTAGTTAATAATCCATTGTGATCTTTTTAAAGTCTATAAATTACCAGGATTTTAAGATCTTTGTGTGTCTGGTAGATTGTTAAAAAAAGACTCATCTAAGTGGCATATGTGAACGCTCTGCTTAAGGTCAACTGTTAACTGGTATGTCTTTTCATATCAACACATGGTCCCCTTCACAAAGAGCTATTTAGTGTTTTACTGCTCCTAATGTGTATGTTGAGCTGCTGAAGGTGAAAGATTGTTCTTCAGACATGCTAGGCTCTAAGGTATCAGGGCCTGATTCTCCAAAGACTTCACCTTGGTGCCATTATTTCTATTTATAAAAGACTGCATGATCTATCTCAATCCAGCAATGTTTAAATTCTATTTTCAACTAATTCAGCAAATATACCAATAAGTATTCAAGGTGTGTATTTAAACCAGATCCTTCTTAGAGATCATTGACATTTCCATGTTATTTACTCTTACTCCAAATACAGCAATTAAATTTCCTTCTAGCAAATTATACATTTTAGCTCTGAGCAAAGAGGGCTCCTGTTTCAGCCTGTACTGTCTGAACTCCCCTTCACCTCTCCTCAAAATGATCTTGTTAATTAGTTAGCCTGTGATTTTATGAGCACTTGTAAATCTATTTTCTCCCCTCTCACTCTTAACTTTTTTTAATAAAAATGTAATTAAACTGCTTTCAAACAGATTCGGAAGCTGGCAAGTGTGAACATCTGTGATTTCCAGTCCTTATAAACCTATTACCTTCTTATATAAAAAGCCAAATTTCATTGTAACAGCATTAAAGAAAACTGTGAAGACTTCTCATGCATGAAGAAGAGATAAAGAGATAAAGAAAAGGTCAAAGGTCCACATGAGCTTTTGGGCCCCATGTGGTTAAGACACACGAGGGACTCACTAGTAGCACATCTGGCTGCCTATGGTTCTTTGACCAAATGTCTGTGTACCCATTTATAATCAGCTTCACTTGTGAACTGGCTGAGGATTGAGTTTTAGTTTGAACACTGCACGAGCAGTGGAAAAATGCTTTAACAACTCTTTTATCTCACCCCCTTAAGTAGAAGGAATCAATACAGATTTCCTCAAAGAAAAGGAATATTGGCAGTGCAAGGGTGACTCTTTCTGAATGTTTGAAAAGAAATATTCAGAATCCTTGTTCTCTTTCCATACATAAAATTAAACAAATAGTCGCATTGTATCTAGATGATCTTAAGGTCCTTTCCAACCCTAGCCATTCTATGGTTCTGTGATTGTATCCTCACAGAGTTGAAAGCAGTATTATAAATAGCATAATTTTTCCACAGGTCCTATTCAAACAAGAAAAATAATGCATGTCTTTATACTAAAATATCAGAACTAAGGCCAAAGAAACAATAATTAAAATCATTAGACTCTTACAAAATCTGGTATCTTTGAACTAGATCTTTTCCAGTCATTTCCAGTAATAAGGTACAAAACAGAGAAGTTAGTCAATACAAAGTAGAAGAAAAAATATTTAAACTAAAATAAAATAGAGCTTTTTTTCTTGCTGAAGCAGTTTTTGAAATGATTTTGTGCAACTTTGCAGATATCTCTGATTCCACTCATATTTTTTTAAAGGTACAACCTTTTCTGTCAATGCTACCGACATTATGTACAGTGTCTCACAAAATTTATTTAGGCAGATTATTTTTTCAACTGTTCAGAAGTGATCTCTTGAGTAAAAGGGAGCCAGTTACATCTGATGCTGTAACCAAAAGCATCATTCTACTTAAATATTTATTTCTGGGGGGAAAAAAAAAGCAAGGAAGAAAAAAAGAAAATTGGTTTCATTCCATTTCCTAGAAGGTGAGATTTTACATTGCAGTTTCACATTTGGCATGGGCTGGCATATCTGCTGGCATAAACTGAAGGCTTAATGAGGTTTAAGAGAGTCTTACAGCCTCCTTAACTAGAAGCTAATGTGAAGCCTACTGCTATATGTACACAAAGCCTGTCGGTGGTGCATCCCATATCCCACGGGGGAATAAAATAAAACAGCATTGCATTGCTGACTTCCAAGTCACTCAGGCTACATGAAATCCATACCAATTTGGGCAGCAGAAGTTCCCTGGGAAGAGGTAGCCCAATTTTATGGAAAGCTATGTTTGTCCCCTTCACTGTGGTGCTGCGTGTGAAACCAGATGCTTTATAAATATATTTTACTCTCTACTTTTTTTGAGGCACATACACCAAATCTCTGCTTCTGATCTGAACTTCTCCATAAACAACCTTCTGAGGATGAATCCTTATGGCAGCAGGAAAGAGGAGAAAAACATATTATCTCTTATACATTACCACAGGGGATCATAAATTAAAAGCTTGACAGAGCATCCTAACTTTGCTCAAAGAAACCCTGCTAAGCTGCAAACCCACTGATGGTGTAGTTCAGAGACAACTGTGCACTCTCTCATGTATCCGCAGCATATCAGTGGATAAATTCAGTGCTTTGAACTTAGGCTGGGGATGGTTACATACCATGGCTGTAGCTTACCAAACCCTGCAAGGTAAAGCAAATTATATTGAACTTCTCAGTAACAAGTGGTTGTGTGGGTCTGCAAATAGAAAATGATCTTGTTTTCGAAAGGTCCTGCTAAAAATTGTACTAGTTTAAGTGACATATGCATCAAACGTCCATTTTAGTATGTCTACTGAAGAAGTCACTTACATTAGGTTATTAATATTAGCTATTATTATATTCCTTACATTAGGAAAGTCAGGCTGTGTTTTCAGCATTCTGACACCAGTGAATTTGAATTAAGGAGTGATGAAAGGTTGATGTTCTGTCGTTAAATAAGACATTCAGAGAACCTGATGGATAGATACAGCTCACATACCCTTGTGCAGGTTGGACAATACGTGTATAACAGTATGTGTGAGATATTTCCACCTTCCTAGATTTAACCACTCTGGTAGCTGTAATTTTTTTTGTCAAGGGCAACACAGTGTGCTCGAAGTGTTGCAAAGGCTTAATTATAGATATTACACAGATACTGTGTGGCTTCTGCAGGAACACAACTTTTTTAAAAATAATACTTGCATTAACTTTTTTTTTGTGGTGAATTAGAAGGATAATTAAAGAGTAGGTGTTAAACTGCCTAAATGTCAGCTATACACTGTGAATGGAGAAAATTCCCAGTCACTGGCATCTCCAAATATGCAGGTCATTAATAATAGTTCTGAGGAGAGAGCTCACTGCAACTCTTATTTTTCCATTAAAAGGGACAAGAGCTATACAACCTGTCCTCTAAATCAGATTACTGACACTATGGGTCAAGTTGGTATTGGCTTTATAATTGAAGAAAATCAAAACTAAATTCACTAACTGATGAAAAAAGGGTGAACAAAGATTGTTCTTGTATCATTAGGAATGACAGTTATTTGCATGTGGAATATATTGTAATCTTTTGTTTTATTGTCAAACAAAAATGTTGATATTCAAAGAGAGTTGTCCACAACATCATTCTCCATGGAGAGTTTACTGCTTTGAGTATTTGGTTCAATTCCCAGAACATGGATTAGAATTTGCCTTGAAGGTCAGGAAATATTTGAATCATTTTTTACACAACATTTTGGAGATTAAAAGGAATCTGGAAGACCTTACAGCATATTTCCAGCCACAACTTTTTCCAAGTAACAACACCCAGATAGTAAATCTTTAAAAAATACAACTTTCTTGGATGATTATGTGGTAAATCATGTTACATGAAAAGCAAATTTGATCAGTTAGAAATTCCCTCTCCACTTGCTTGAGTAGCTTTAACAGGCTAATAAGGCAGAAGCTTCAACACCGAAAGAAATAAAACTAATAAGTCTGTATGAAAGTATTTGTTTTAGGGCTTTCCTTCCCCTTGTGGATGGCATTGAGTTCCCATAGTCTATTCTCCTCAGCAGCTTGAAGGAGGCATATTACTATTCAGGTGATTTAGAACCCATAATACCATTGCAAAGAGATTATTAATCTTAGAAAATAATGTTTTTTAATAAATGAAAGGCGTGGAAATAATGTATCTTACACTATTTTTATCTCTTGCTTAAATAGAATCACCATGATCTTTATCATATTTTTTGATGGGTTATTCACTGTCAGTCATCAGTCACTGAAGCAGTAAAGAGAGGCATTAATCTGTGCAATCACTGTGATCACATTTACTTGGTGTTGTGCAGGAAAACGCTGCCTCTCACAGTTTATCTGTGCTTTCCTTGTACATCAAATGTATGGTTATGAGAAGGTTCAGTTTACCTTCTAGCTGCCAAATATTACAGTAAAGTTAATAAGGCCACCAGGAAAAGAGATGAGCACTAACTTCCCAGGCTTCTAATGAAAGGTCAGTCTGAGAATTTCAGAGCAGGCAAAGCAACTGCATTTTAATGGCACTGTGCTGCTGAGTCCCCCTGGTGCCTTTAAAAACTCTAGATAAAAGCTTACAGACAAGATTGGGTTTTTTTAATAAAGTAAAACAATTGATTTTTCAAGCACTGAAGAAAGACTTCTAAAGGTGATGTGGACAATTTTCCTCTGCATTTAATGAGTACAGTTCCAGTTGAAGTGTTTAGGTGCAGACTGTAAATCTTGATTGTATGTTTATCTTCTGTTGAGGGTCATATGGAATCATAGAATAGTTAGGGTTGGAAAGGACCTTAAGATCATCTAGTTCCAACCCCCCTGCCATGGGCATAGACACCTCACATTAAACCATGCCACCCAAGAGTGCATTAAACCTGGCCTTGAACACTGCCAGGGATGGAGCATTCACAATATCCTTGGCCAACCCATTCCAGTACCTCACCACCCTTACAGTAAAGAACTTCTTTCTCATATCCAATATAAACTTCCCCTGTTTAAGTCTGAAGCCATTACCCCTTGTCTTCTCACTATAGTCCCTAATGAAGAGTCCTTCCCCAGGATCCCTGTAGGCCCCCTTCAGATACTGGAAGCTGCTATGAGGCCCCCGCACAGCCTTCTCTTATAAAACAGAAGTATATGTTTGGGTTTTGTTTTTTTTTTATTTTAGTAAATATTAGTAAATGCATGTAGGCACCTAAGTGAATCAAAATTACATACCTTTCAGTAAGTTATTTTCCATCTTTTGATGAAACTATTTAACAATCATTATAATAATTAAGTAGAGCTATGTACCATATTTGTCAATGCAAATTATATTCTGATAAGTGTTATTTCCATAATTAGAGCTCTATAACATAGGTTTAAGTCCCAAGACTGCAGCCTTTGCCTGTATGTTGTCTGCAGCTTGTCAAAAATTGCTCTCCAAATAAATTACACTTCCACCTAAATGTGTTTTGCAGAAAGTGCATGCTTTAGACGCTATTTTTTTTATTATTATAAAAGAGCACATACCCAGAAATATTTTTGTGTTGAGAGTTTTGTTTTCCAATACAACATTAGCTCACATTAATCTAGTCATCTAAAAGGTTTAGATAACTAATTTTGGATAAGACATCTACTGTTTTCTTAGAGAACTAATGAGCAAAAACTTCGCTTTAGGCAAAAACTGGGCTTTACTAACAGTTACAAGAATGGTCCCGGACAAATAGTTTGCAAAAGAGATCTGGATTCAGTTCTTAGATTTATGAATAAACATTATAGCAAGGCTTTGTCTTCATATGTACTGTGTATTTGCCACACTTTTAGAGTCACAGGAAAAACAATCCAATAATAATGTTTATGAGGTAGGAAAGCATAATTATATGTTAAATATTTAAATAAGGACAAATTGATTATTAATGTTTTATTTTTCCATTCTCAGCTGTTGAGAAATATCCCTTCTGTTATTACTGAAAAGAAAAATATCTGAGTGGGGGCCAAAATATATTGGCCAAGGAAAGACAGGAAAGCTGAGCTTTCTCATGGGCAGCAAGTAATACTTACATTGCAGATGCTTGTGCTTTTGCTGCAACAGGCTTGATCCTGCAGTGACATGAAAGGATGTTTTTCACTTCTCTTCATTGAAGAAAGTTTTAAGTGGAAATATAGAGCTGGTTCTACAGTTCTGATAGTTTGGTCCAAATCTCATATGCAAACAATTGAATAAATGGACACATTTAAGCTTGACTGAACACATTAATTTTTTTTCTTTTAAATAAACCATGCATGGTGAAGAAGAACTAAAATAAGGAAAGTAAAATTAACCTTGAACACAATAAAATTTTTCCTAGTGAATCCCCCTGTTAGGGAAAGAAAGTAAACTTGTCTTGTGTAGCTTTCCTTGATCTTGTGCATTTTTTACTATCATAAACTTCAAAATGTATTAAACACATTGATTAATTTAATATATGAGCTTCCTTATAAGCCAGAGGTGTAAATAATTATATCCATTAAAATAAGAATTAATTAGATGAATGAATAACAGCAATGCTTGATTTTTTATGAGATAGGTCTAGCTACTTAATGTACAAAAGAATTTAGACAGGGAAAGGAAATTTCGTTCCAACTCAACTCTTACATTATTACCAAGTGTTTGATGAGAGTTTTTCTTCTGTTATTGAACCCACTTGTGTTCAAAAATACCTTTATCTAGAAAGAAATGCAGTTGCAATGCAAGTAAGTCAACTGAACTTTTTTCTAATTTGTTGCCTTCACTTTTTCAGAGCTGCAAGAAACTAAGACCTCTGAATATCACAGAATATCCCACAGTCCCCTGGATTACAGGATATTATTCATGGATGAAGATCAGGATCGGATCTACGTGGGCAGCAAAGATCATATTCTGTCATTGAATATTAATAATATAAGCCTGGACCCTCTCAGTGTAAGTTCAAAATCTATTTTTACCCAAGATTGCTTCACTGTATGCCTTTCTTCTTAAGACAAAGAATGTGCATTTCATGCTTTTCAGCAGGCAGAAGTCCAAACCCTGATTGAATTGTTAATCCTTGTTTTATGTGTAATGCAAGATGAATGAGCTATTAGCATGGCTGCTCCTCAAACACTGTTTAAGAACACCTGTTTGCTCATTTTGAAGTGATGTTCAGCAGGGGTTTGCCTCATAAGGAAAATTTGTAAGGGTTGATGGTTTCTTCAGCTCTCCAAGATTTAAGAAAATTCATGGATCCACTTCTAACAGAAGATTGTAAGGAAGAATAAGATATGTACTATCATTTCAGGCTGCAGGTCAAAAATACCAACAGGGACAGAGTTGCCTTTAACCTTGGACTATATTCATTATTGTTTTGTACTCTGAAGCCTAATCACCAAAATATTTTCCAATCTTTTGTTGTGTCTATGTCAGCTCTATTCCTTCAGTTCAGTAGCTGAGACACCTCCTGTTCGGGGTTTTTTGGACACTATGACCCACATCTCTTTTTCAACACTGCCTGTTTTGTAGCTACTTCTCTCACTTATCAAGATGTCATTTTCTAAGGATTGTCTGTGTCCTACCTCCCCAGACTATAGTAGGCAACCTGTGCATGAAAATAATCAAATTAAACTACATTCACAGATTCTTCTCTTGTATGCAGAGCCAGTTCAAATCCAGCTTCTCTACTTTTAAAATAGGTGGCCTGCAGAAGAACTTGTGTGCTCATAAGTCTGTCTGTTAAGATATTACCTCTCTACAGACTTTGCCTTGCATATCTTGAGATTATCACAGCTACAGCACTGCCTGAAAGTGTACCTTAAAGGCCTTGTTCTACCAAATTCATCTGATTCCTTAATCTATGGTCTTTATTACTGTACCTCAGGAGTACTGAGGGGCAGAGATATCCAGCTTGCAGCAGTGAAGATAGATGGTTCCCTTAAGAGGCAAGGCTTTTAATGTGTCAGAAGAGAGAGAGAGGCCCTGCTGGAGGGTGATTAAGTGCAGTTAAATTAGGCTTTGCTCTGAATCACCCTCTGGACATGCCTGCCTATCTGAAATGATTGTGCAGGCAGTCCAAGGAGGCTAACTCTAACTTACACATTTCAATTAAATGCCTCTTGTGTGATGGCATGAATGCGTCCTTCCACCTCCTAATGGTACAGCAATGTTTCTCTGAAACAGGACCACGTTGTCTGATCTGAAATAGCTTGTGTGACTTTTTGGCTAATTTGCATCTCATCACCAGTGATACAGGCACCCTTACTTGGAAGCTGCTGTTCTCCTGTGTGGCACACCCCAGCTTTCTCTAGCAGGATGGTTTTCACTAATTCTGTGAAGAGTTTGGTTAGATAGTGTCATGGTTTAAAACCAGCCAGCAACAAGAACCATGCAGCCATTCGCTAACTCCCACCCCGCATTCCTCCCCCAACTCCTGGAGCGATGGGGTGGAGAATCGAAAGAATATAACTCCCACGGGTTGAGATAAGAACAGTCCAGTAACTAAGGTATAACA
>JAOEHX010025582.1:11019-34024 GCA_025448015.1 Bolborhynchus lineola | reverse complement strand
TGAGCCTGCAGCAGGTGATCCTTCAGTTTCAACCAGGAGTCTTGGGCCCCAGTGCCTTCTAGTGCTATATCCCATAGAACCTTACTGAGCAGGTTCCTGAAGAGGCCAAAGTCTGCTCTCTTGAATTTCAGGGCAGTGAGCTTGCTGCACGCTCCTCACTCTAAGGATCTTGAATTTGACCATCTCATAATCGCTGCAACCAGGGCTGCCCTGGAGTGTCACATTTCCAACCAGCCTTTCCTTGCTGGTGAGGACAATGTCAAGCATGGCACCTCTCCTTGTTGGCTCCATTGTTACTGACAATGCCCTCATTTTTCCTTAGCTGCTAAATTTAAGCTGAAAAAAATGAGTTAAGTTCTTAAAAAATATCTTTAAGAGGGCTTACTAGTACGTTTCTACCAATTAACTCTATACTAAGAAAACTCTAAATGTATGGACAAGAGCTGATGTTTATACATACTGAGTAAAGAGAAAATCTCCATGTAAAAGATCAGCAGCTTACTAGACTCCATCACAAAATATGTGTGAGGGGATTTGTCAGAATAGTTTAACATTAAAAATTCTGAACAATGTGTTTTGCTTTAATGAAGTCAGAGTATAGGCAAAGCCTTTGTAAGAGTCTTTGTATTTCCTATGTGACTTATGCAGATGCCTTACTGAAAACAAGTTACATTTGGGTTATCAATTGTTGACAAAAATGTCTACTTTTTTCTATCTTTTTAAATCACTTCCTTGAAAGTGTTTGTTTTTCTACTTCACATGAGATATCCATCTACACATCTTCTGGCAGTTTAGGTCTTCAGAATAGTTTTCATCATCAAAGAGGAAGACGTGTTAATACTAGTATATTTGGCACAGGATTTCTATTTTAGGGTAGAAAAGCTCAACTGATTGCATTGATTTAGCTACTGTAGTTAGAAATACTACTGTATAATATTGGAATCACTGTATAATGCATGCTTTTGTCTCTCCTAAGGTGTGATTGACTTGCTTAGGATAGGTGTAACTTACAAATTCTCTCCTAACCTATGAGACAAGCCTGCCCAGAGAGATGTAAATACACTCCATATGAGGTCAGTTTTATGAAAGAAAGCAAAAAAGGAGACAGGAAAGGGAGAATTAAAGCAGCAGATAGATTTATAATGAAGAGTAATCTATAAAAATCTTGGGAACTCACAGTTCAGCAGAACTGTGACTTTTATCTTTGGGTGTTTCTTTGACTTGTGACCAATGTGCAGTTGAGCAAAAAAGTGGGTATACACACAGAGTCTTTAAATCTTGTGTGTTGTTTTCTTTTTTTTTGTTTTACAGGATTTCTATTCAATATGCTCCTAGCTCAAATGTCACATAACGATGATGATGGGTAGGGTTTTTTTTCAGCCCTAAAAACCCTAAGAAATAAGATTGGTCAGTGGCAACAGTTGGTCTACCTGCTTAGTCCAGAAAATAGAGCATGGTACAGAGATCCATGAACTATGACTTTATTATGAGCATAGTTTCTTACATAACCAACATAGATGTATCATCACATTGTTGTTCCTCACCTAACTATTGTTCCTGAGATCTTAGGCCTCTGAGTTGGACATTGAAACTTTAGGGATCAAATCAGGACCACAAAATGACAAATGGATCCAAACAACCCATTGTTATCTTCAGGTAGCCTCTTAACACTACAGTGGAGTTAGAGACCTACCTTCAGGAGTTTTGCTCTGATCCTAGATAATTTCTCTGGGTCCTGGAAGGTGTTAGGAGAATATTTTCTTCTTGATCACTGTTAAAATAACCTGACTTGGTACTGCTGGATTTTCAATGTCCAAGAAAGTGTTTACTTCATTAAAACACCTCATTGTGCCTCTCAGTATTCAATCCTGCTTTTCAGTGAGCAGAAATACAAGTCTGTTGCCTATAAGATATCAGTGTTAAATCATAGACCAAGTATCAACCTAATAGAAAACCTTGCCATGAACATATAAAAAAGCCCCAGCCCCCAAAACTGAATTTTCATGTTGTCAAAAGAGCTAAACAGAATTCCTTTATATGTGGTTTCTTCCTGATGTAAAAGATTAATTAAGGTTCAAAATAAATCAATTAGGCAAAATTTCTGAGGTGAATGCATGTGAAAAAAGGGCATTTTATTTTAATAGATCTCCCTGAACTCTGTCAAGCTGATTAATAATATAAATATTTCCAGACAGTCTGAAAAACAACAGCAGTAAAATTTAAAGTAGAAGGAGCTACTTTTCAGTTGTAAATTGTTTGTGACCAGGAACTCCTTTGTTATAAGGAGAATTTGCATTTTATGCAAGAAGGCATAGATCGGGGGAAAAGAAAAAACATTAAGGAAAAAATCTTCATTAAAATCAGAAAAAGTTAATAAAAATACAAATAAGTGGGCAATCATATTGCAGCTTAAGTTAACTTCTTGTTAAGCAAAACAATCTGTTGAGAATTTTACAAAAAATATAAAAGTTATCCTATGACTGGAGTTGATAAGATGATCTGTCTTACAGAACTATTTCACCAATGATTTCACTTCTAATCCTGTTTGTAGAGAATTGAGCCAAATCAAGCTATAAATAAGGTGCACATGACTTAACAGTGAGCACAATTCATAATTTAAAAAAAAATGGAAAACAAATATAATCAATTATCCATCACTGTGACTCTTTCCATCAGTACTGGGTGCCTACAAGATACAGGCTAACAAGAACAGAAACCATCAAAAGATAAAAACTCCATGCAACCTTAAGAGTTCTAAATCTTTCCCTTGGTATTTGCCAAGATGTGCTTCATCATAGAATCATAGAATAGTTAGGGTTAGAAAGGACCCTAGTATCATTAAGTTCCAACCCCCCTGCCATGGGCAGGGACACCATGCACTAAACCATGCCACCCAAGGCTTTGCCCAGCCCAGCCTTCAACACCACCAGGGATGGAGCATTCATAACTTCCCGGGGCAACCCATTCCAGTGCCTCACCACCCTCACAGTAAAGAACTTGTTCCTTATATCTAGCCTAAACTTCCCCTGTTTAAGTTTGAACCTGTTACCCCTTGTCCTCTCACTGCAGTCCCTAATGAAGAGTCCCTCCTCACCATCCTTATAGACCTCCTTCAGAAACTGGAAGGCTGCTACGAGGTCTCCATGCAGTCTTCTCTTCTCCAGGCTGAAGAACCCTAACTTTTTCAACCTGTCTTTATATGGGAGATGCTTCAGTCCCCTGATCATCCTCATGGCCCTCTTCTGGACTTGTTCCACCAGCTCTATGTCCTTCTTATGCTGAGGACCCCAGAATTGTACACAATACTCCAAGTGAGGTCTCATGACAGCAGAGGGGCAGGATCACCTCCTTCATACTGCTGGCAGTGTAATAGAGAAACAGAAATCATCAGCTTTATTTCATATTTACATTTACATTGATGAATTAATATCTTATAGGGCTGCAGAACAGCATATATCAAGTGCACACTGAAATGATGCAGTTGAATTTAGTTTGTTGATGTCTGTCAGCCAATATTGTTAAAAGCTCTACAGTTTTCACGGTTAAAGCAAAACCAAGAAAGTCAGTAACAGTTTACAATGTTTATTAAAACACCAAACAAGCAATTCTTAAAATATTTGTCATCACAGTACAACATATGTTATTAGCCCTTTGGCACTATGTGACCTGAACAGAATTTCCTCCTGCTTTGGACTGAATTTTACACTTGCTTATATTTCTCAAGTTGTCCTATCAATTGTCTAAACCAGAATCTGGATACTTCTGTTCTCAGAAAAGGGAACCTCAGTTGAATTCTTTCTCTTTCCTTTACATTTAATCTATTATTTGCCTTCCTCCATACTTATCTTTTACAGCTCTTTAACAGTTCACAACAGGTTTATGATACTTCTACTGTTACTTTATTGAGGAATTTCAACAGCTGCTTCAATATCTCTAAGGTGCTGCTCTTAGGACATGCAAGCAAGGATTTACTTTAACAGAATCCCTTGTGTAATTGTCATGGTTTAACCCCACCTGACAACTAAATACCACAAAGCCACTCACACACCAGCACAACCATGTAAAAGAAACAAACTAAATGAAATTCTGGTCTCATTCTTGTTAGTAGTAGTTTTGTCATTGCTTTCAAAAGATTTATTCATTATTTTATCTATAATCCACACAGTTTTAGGATGAGATACTGCCTGCGTTTGTCTGATTCTGTGAATTTGACAGGCAGTCCATTTATAGGCAATTGTAAGCAATTGCTTAACACTTTTCCTGTATGTCCCATACAGGACATACAAGAAGCAAATATACCAAATCAGTTCTTACCACATGCAAAATTGTTTTGTATTTCTCCTTGGTAGCTTTTTCTCAGGGTAGACAATTTCCTTCACTATCGATTTATTAGTAAACTTTAGGCATCTTTATCCAGTGGTACGAGCCAACTGCAAGTGGAGCCTGAGATATCTAAATCATTCTTTTTTTACTGGTATCTCAGCCAGCATCTCCTCTTGCTCAGCCTTCTCCTGCCAGTTACAAAAGACCAAACAAATCCAAATATGAGAAATTCCCATCCCTATTCTTAGCATGAACTGGTGTTCCTAGATAGTCTTAGATACTATATTCCCTGAGCTATGCAAAAATCTGTACAAGTGCATCTCCCATGCAGTTTCTTTCTTGGTTCCAATTTGTGTGTCAGTAGTAAAGAAAAGTTTTACAGTTAAATACACTTGCCATCCGCATTGTGCTGTAAATCAGAGATCCCATTGTTAAAAATGTCTCCTGCAAAGATCCCTTTAAATACATTCAATGTCATATTTTTAAACCCCTGACTTCTTTTCGATATGTCCAGATCCCTTCTCTGATGGCATTTCCAAATGTCCCCACTTGTCTCTTTCTTACAGATCTAACAAAGAAATAATGTTGGGCATTAACTAGACTTGAGAGATGTTTTAAAATTTAGCATCTTTTTCCCTAAGAAACAATGTATGGGTATTCCAACTACTTCATCCTTCTTTCTCCTCCCCCCAAGTGTCTGGGAAGGACCATCCCATCTTGGCTCTGACCCTCCACTCCTGCTACTGTTGTTGATATTGCTGCTGACTCTCTATTGTCATGATTGATGTCTTGCTGACAGGCACATAAATCATGTCTTTTCATAATGGTTAATGCTGATATTTGCATGTATTAGGCATGTTTTTGCTCTAAAACACTTAGGACCATTTGTGCTGCGTTTATTTTGCTACCTCAGGGTTTTAGAGGGAGAGTGAGTTTGCTGTTTATAGGTATTTTTGTTTGGACAGTGGGGAGAGCAGAGACCATTGTTAAAAACCCACCCAGATAAGAAGGGATGAACTTTGCAGCTGCAGCACAATTGATTTAGACTACAAGACCCTACAGGATATATTGCCTGGCCAACAGCATATCAGCAGCTGCAAACAAAGATGTATCTGCAGTACCACTGAATTTTGAACTGTGTGCTGGGTTTTGATTAAAAAAGAAAGATGTTCCTTAACTCCAAAAGCTTTTAATGTTTTACACTGCCTTTTGTGGACGTCTGACCTTCTACAGATGATTTTTGAAGAAGGCACAATTCATATTTCATCCATTTTACCAGTTTTATCTCTTCCCCCCTACTGGCCTGAAACAACCAAGAAACTGTTCTATTATTTCATAATATAATTATCAATCATGGATCCTATGCTTCTGTCCTCTCCAAAAGTTCTCTGAAGGGAACAATTTGTCCCAGAATTTGGCAGCCTAGACAGCCTGCAGTTTATATGAATCCTCCTGATGGGAATGGAGTTTTAGCAACTGATGGAATTACAGAAATATGTGAAAGTCAAGACTGAAGAAAATCCAGGCTCAAATCTTCAAATCTGCAGAGAGATTGTCCCTTTGGGGATCTCCGGTTCTTGGATAGCCCAGGTCATGGAGGCAGGCAGTGACCCTCCCCTCACAGTTGTAGAAAAGAAAGTTAATGACATGAATAATTTTCTCCTCTGTAGACAAAGCTGTTTTCTTTGAAAAGCTATAACTGGAGAGCAAATTTCCTACCTAGCATTTTCCTTTTGTGATGGTAATAATTACTTTTACTTTTTTACTATTATATTTTTAACACAGGCATAGTTTTGGTCCTGGCCAACTTGCACTGTTCCAAAAGATATGCTGTGTAGCTTGTAGCTTACCACAGGTCAGATGGATATCATTTTTACATGATTGCTTTGCATAATGTAGTTTTTAACTTCCCTTTAGGCAACATTAAGGAATCTGTATATGCTTTTATGCTTCCAGCAACCACCTTAGTATTAAAAGGAAAAAGCATTGTAATGCAGTAGAACGTTGCAAAATGGACCCAGCACGGCCTGTGATCATCTTCCAAACTTTACAGCAGAAGGCATGACACAAGCCCAGAAGAGGCATATGCCTTTAAAAAAATGGAAAATAGTTTTGTGGACATTTAGTCAATAGAGAGAATTTCATTTTTCTGAGCCATTTTTAAAGCATACTCATTACTTTATGGTGTTCTTCCATTAAGTAATGGTTTACATTACAGAGAAAAGTAGACATCGGAAGTCCTTATGATGAAATAGGTCCATATCCTCTATCCCTGGGAAATGAACCCAAGCCCTTTGGCATAGCAGATAGCAGTAATTCTTGTAAATGTCACTGCTGAGTAATTAAGGACCTTGCCTGAGCCTACCTGTTGAAGGAAACCTGTCGAAGCAAACCTGTCATTTATTGCAGAGGAGATTTTACGTGATCTAAGAGAAAAGCTCAAGCATTATGTAGTTAAAACTAGCATTGAATTTAGAAAATGCTAGCTTTTGAAATAATGAAGTGCTATCCTCTAAAGAAATTTTTTGCAAGCCAAAATGGCACATGAACCACATACCCCAAAGGCCAAGACTATGTCAAGGTCAGGCTCATTTAGACTAAATTCATTGCTGTTTTTCAGAAGTTTTTCAGGTGCAGACAACAACTCTAAAACTGAGGTATGAGACCTTTTGTTTACAGGAGCAGCATATTCAGCTGCAAAAAGGGATGTGTTATCTTCTTACCTTCTCCTGTCTGTTTTCAGGGCTCTTACAGACTGCCCTCCCTTTGCTAGGGAGCATGACAGTTTTCATATTATGTGACTACTAAGGAACAGGAGATAATCTTGAGCAGCTGAGAGATAAAAAGTGGGGATAATTACAGTGTGAATTCTTAGGCAACAAAGTAGGCAACAAAGAGATTATTGGAGGAAACCTGAAGGTTGTTTCAAAAAAAACCAATAGAGAAAGTAAGAAAATTAAGACATTATAAAATACATGTGATCATATTTGTCTTACAAATTATGCAGTTGTTTTTGTTGCAATAGTAAAAGGTGAGCTAAGGAGATACCTGTCTTTTTTTTTTTTTTTTTTGCTCTACAACTCTGGACTGTCTCTTGTCTTGCAAGTTTTATAAAAATCCCAAGAAGCAAAGTTTCTTTGTGTTCTCCTCTGATCAACTGTGACACGATAAAGTTTAGATGCTGATTCTCCATTGGGATGAGACTTCCTGGCACTTTTTTTTAAATCTGGAGATTTAAAAAAAACCCCAACTTATTATTTGCTAATATTTTAAATTGATTTCTCCCTCCCTGAAAGCATTTGCATACTTGTCTTTAGATAAAACATTCCTTCAGAGGTGTGGAATATTTTAAGATACCTCAGAAACATTCTTCCCTTGATTCGCCAATAGCATAAGGATTCAGCAGATGGCAGGATGTGGCCACTTCAAGACAGCCAAGAATCTGGGCCTCCACCCTCCTTTCTGAGCATGTGTAACCAAGCTGTCTGTCTGTCAGACAGTGGGAGAGAGACCAGTGTGGGAACTTCATGTACTATTGGAAAGCTTTTTAATGAGTATCACTGTCATAATTAAGAAATTATCTTTATGCATTTAAACAGAGGCCCCACTTATGCATTGTATGAAACTCTTACTTGCATCTCTGGAAATCATAGAGTATTTCTTTGGATTGGCTAGGAACCCACAATTTAGCACATGCATTATGTAAGTGTGGAAGGATATTTTATATGATCCATTAAGATTAAGAAGTACATGCACCCATTGCCAACAAGCACACCATCTAATCAGTCTTGCATTCCATTATTCTGTTTCACACTATTTTTGATGGGAAAATTCCACTGGGTGGGCCATCATCCCTTTTATAAATTAAGGAATAAAATAAACAAACAAATAACCCACTCACAACCCAGATTGCTTCTAAGGCTCAGAAGGTTCTCATATATTAAGTGGCTTCGTCTCAGAGTAACATCTATTTTGTATTTGAGTTCAAGTGATTTCAATGAAAACTAATGGCAGTTGTGCACATTTTGGAAAGGGAGGATAGATCCCAAAATATAATGCCATTGCCTGTTTGTGATGGATTTGGAAGGCTTGCAATGCAGCTTTCTATCAGGCAGGACATCAGTGATACAGAATTACTTAGAATCATTTATTTATACTGTGTATAACAGTCACTGAATATAGGTGGTCACAGACTACATACAGGCAAAACCTTATTTAGAAGTCTTAACCCAAAAGCCCCTTTCTACTTCTCAGGAAATAATTCTCACCAAGAAATGAATCTAATCAAAGAGCATAAGATAGGCTGAACTCTCTGGCTGTTTACAAAAGCTCCCCCATAAACCTGAATTGCCAAAAACTAACAGTACAGCATTCCTTGAAAGTACATGTATTCCACATAGACTAACAAAAGGAATGTGTAAGATTATATTTAACATGACCACCTGGTGACTCCTATCATAACAAAAGAAAGTTAGTATTTTAAAAGGTGCTTAAGACTGTCTGACTTTAGTGAAAGTAAGTTTTATGCTCCAGGAAGAATTAAAACCCTAAGTCCACACACAAATAGGATTCAAAAAGTGGCCAGCAGGCAGTCTCCAGTGCTGTTGGCATATATATTCTCTAGGAACTGAGGTGGGGTTCATCTGAACAAATCCAGTCATCTGCACTGCAGGCATATTTATCTAAGCCCAGCGCCAACTCTCCTTTTTTTACATTGGAACAGTCACTTCTAAGGTGACAGTCATGTCACCTTGAAGTAGCTATCTGAAATAGGTCTGACAAGACTTTACTGACAATAACAAGATTTGGTGAAGGAGACTGGTTGGGGCACTGATTTCTACATTGCAGAGGACTACATCTGGGTGAGATGAATCCTGCTGCTTTTGTTTTGGTGGTTTTCATGTAGATAACCAGCCCAGTTCTGACAGTAGTGAGTGGCTCATCACCTAGTTTGTGCTTGGACTCAAGTAAGCTCTGAAAGCAAGGTCTCTCTATTAAATCCTTTAGGACGTACAATATTGAAGGCCTCTCAAAGAGCAGAAATGTACTCCAGCAAGTGAAGGATCTTGACAAAATGTTCCTATGACTTTTTTCTTTCAAAACCCCAGGCAAGGTCTCTCACTGTGTATGCCACCATGACCTTGTTCCCTGGCAGAGGGAGGTTTGGTTCCTCTTAACCCTGTGGGTTTCTGGAATGGCATCTCCCAACTTCTCCAGGAGCATCCTAACCCTGTTCACAGGAGAAAAGGAGAGAACTGGCTCTGTCTCTCTTGCTGGAGATCTTCTATCAGGCCGAAAGAATAAAATATTTATTGAGCCAGAAAGAGAGAGCAAATGGGACTCTTGACATTTGACATAGGACATAAGGGCATAGGATAAAGTGGAATTAAGTGAACTGGGTTGCAGGCAGTTCTCTGAGAAACACTTGGCATGAGGTAAATCTTGGATAAAATGTATGAAATGCAAAAACATGAAAAGATATGTCTCACAGGAGGAAAAGAATTTCACTTGAGTAAATGAAATTGGAGGTGATATTGTAGCTTCCCGGCTCATGTCATTTTTAATATAATCTGCATCTGACTTGCTTTCTGTGCAGCATAATGTACAGAAAGCAGTTGACTGAAAGTGTAAAACTGGAGTAAATCAAAACCAAATAAACCCAAAACAGTTTAGACATTTAATCAACGCTACATTTACGCAGCAAAGATAAGATTGCTGTGAACACAGCCTACATAGTTTTGGATTCTTTGTATGTGCCCTTTGAATTTCAAGAGCAGAAAGTAGGAGTCAAGTTCATTATAAAGTCGATAAGGGAGGTGGAAGATTTTGCAGGAGTGTGCTTGAGCTTACTGACCTCTCCCAGACTTCCTTCAGTTAACTTCCCTGTGTGTCTCCAATTCCCAGAGGCTTTGGAGCTCACTTTTTAGACTAAAGTAAAGTATTTAAGCAAATGTTTTAATAGTTTTTCAATGCTTGCTCAAATACATGTATTGATCATCAGCAGTTCAAGGTTTAATAAAAACCTATGAGCGTAATTTACTACAAGTTTATCCTTAATGCATAGAATGAAGACATTTTCAATAATACTATAGATATTCTGCAGTTCATACAATGTAAAAGGAATAATTTAGGTGGCATATGAATTATGAAAACATTGGATTTCTCTGCTGGTTTGCACTGGAGATCTTAGTTCATCTTCTGTCAGGAAGAACAACATTCTCAGAATTGTCTCTTCATGTTAGGACTTATATTACTCCACACCTGGAGATTGCACAGGTCTGATTTTCATGGCAAAGGAGACTTTTATGTTGTTCCTGGACATTAAGATCTTTCTCTGGAAAAAAAATCCTGTCCATCTCAAAACTGAGTATCCAGAAGTGTTAGCATTCCAAATTTATGGTAAATTCCTATTCCTATTATGTTAGTTAGTAGTCACATCAGTAAAACCTTCTTGACTGTTGCATCAGTTTAAGGAAGCACTGAAGTGCTGCACAGCAGTTTCTTAAAGGAATTTAAAAAGTATGCTGCATTGGAATACAACTGCTTGTGGAATAATGTTATGTCCCAGGTTTGAATATTTTCTGGACAGGAGGATAATCATCACAAAATACACTGTGGGAACTTTAATGACTACCTTCCATCTATCTTCATGATGCTAGTCACTTCATTAAGCTCCTACTGCACACAGTGAATTAAATGGAAGTGATCTAAAAAAGCGGGAGAAGTAGGTGTACTTCAAAAGCATGAGTTGTTTAAATGCCTTTGCTCTCTACTGGGGGGATAAGCATCTCATGAGAGCATTCTTATGAGATGTCAATTTGGATAAAAGTGGCTACTTTTGCAATGTCTCGGAAATTTTACTTTCAGCTTGTTTTCTCCTTATTCTGGAACTCCAGGAAATATTGTTTTGAATTTAGGGCTCTTGATAAAAGTTCAGCAGTGTCCTTATTTCATCCAACTTGGCTTGCTCAGTCAGACAGCTGTTAAATGGGGGATTATTCCTTTTTCATTGGCTGGTGGCATTGGTAGTAACTAAATATTCCATTCTCCAATGATTATATTCCCAAACTAAAAGGCAGATGTGATTTTGATGTATCTTAAATTTGTACAGCTCTCATTATGTTGTCTCAGTAGATTAAACCCAGAACACTAGATTAAAATAAGCCTCAAGCTTGGGATACATGTGTGCTGAAGTTCAGGCTCAGTATTACTCACTGTTGTTGGTTTTGTTTTTAAGTTACAACTTTAAAAATCCAATGTTTTTTTACTTCATGTGAATGAAAGCTACTGTGTTATAAAGGCTTAAGTACATGTCATACCTTACTCAGATGTATCCTCTAAGTTGTTTATATTTATTCTGTAAAGCTTATCACATACAGGTTGTTTATATTCACCTCTGTTAATGACAGAAAGCTTACCAATAAACCAATGACCTCTACTCTCAGATAGTTTAATCCAGCCATTTTTAAATGAAATTGCAATTTATAATTTCTCTACCTTTATAGTGGGAAGATGGCTAAATTTAGGCAAGAAAAATAATGTAATATTTCTGTTTAATTTCCTTGGTAGTAGAGATGAAAATTATAGAATTTTTAATGATATTGTATAACATTTAAACTAACAGTTTGGCTAAATACTCTTTTCCTTTAGGCTGTCCAGATCAATTCTTTGATGAGTTCATTAGCAAAGAACAAGACTGATTCTAATCTCCACTGTGCTAATTTTACATGAGTGTAATTCTAGTGGCTTTGGTTACTTCTGATTTACACCAGAGTCAAGATTACTGAGTACCTGCAGACCTCAGATCTTGGTGTAAACAGATGTGGCTTTAATGAGAGGATCATGGTCATGTACCTGTAAACACAAAGAGGAATAAAATCTTATTTTGATCACTTCTAATCTCAGAGTTACTGTTTTCACTGTGAATTTAAATAAGTTTATGTATAATTCCATAAATAATAAACATGCATTCCAGATCCTTTGCCAGGAGAAGTATACTTAGCAAAAGGAAGGAATGTCCACCTGTAAAATTATTTGTACTTATAAGCAGCAACAAGCATATGTTCTACATCATATTTGGGCCCAGTCTCTGTGGCCCATAACCAAAGTAAACACATTTTTCTGATGTAATTGTTGATTCTAGTTAAAGTAGTGCAATGCAATCATAGCTGTGAGAAACATTTTATTTGGACCAGCTCTCAACCAGAGCTCAGAGAGGTTGCCTACCTGGCAATCCAGCAACAGTAGCTTGTTTTCACAAAGTTTTCCAAGTTTTGTACTCAGAGGAGCATATAAAAACATTTTAAAGCATGGGTTGTGGTCCTTCTCCAACTGACACTTGAGTAAATCAGAAGTAACTACAACGAAGTCAAATGCAGCCCTCCCAGTATATATGAGATGGGCTTTATGTTCCACTCCCTTGCCATTTTCCACTCTGATGTACTTAGTACTCAGAGGAACCTACTCATATATTGTTTGGGGACACATACCACAGTTTTTTCTCCTTTCTTCACTTTCCTAGTGCAAGTGCTGGCCACCAGATGAATGTGTGTAATAGTAACAATAACCAGAGCTCACTACCTGAATGCTTCACAAAAAAATGCTTTGAAATGATACCACTACTTTCACTCTTAACTGTCACAATTCACATGCCTAAAAAAGGAGGGAAAGTAAGAAAGAGATGTAAAACTTTTCGTGCAGCATAACAAAAGCAAGTGCTTTATATATGACACATTTTTAAGAAAAAAGTGTAAACATTAACAGCAGCAAAAATTTTTTTTGAAGTTTTAAGAAGTCAGTATAAACTTCTAGGTTTACTAAAATCAACAGAGGTCTGTTTTGAGGCTCAGGATTTCACTAAGTTTTAAGAAGGATAAAACTCCACATGCTTATGTAGAGAAGTCTATAAATAATAAATAAGACAGGTGAGCAACTAAAGTTGGGAGACATGGGAGTAAATACACAAAAATGATGGCTGGCTGAAACTAGTTCCAAAATTATGGTGCTATTTTGTACATATTTCAGGTATGAAAGGGATTGAACATGTGATTAATTTCAAGTTTTGGTAAGCTTTAAATATGGAAGTTCCGAATTTTTTTCTTAAATTGTATATGTATATTTTTTTTTTTTGGCCTGGGGAAAAAAAAAAAAAAAAACTTTATAATTTTTAGGGACATCAAAAGTCAAATGCAAGTTTTCCAGACCAGCATTCTTACCAGATTTGTGGAAAAGTTGCACTTTGTATTATTCTGCGTTATTTCTATTCATCCCTTCCCCATTATAGAGAGATCTATTCTCTGCTTACTTGCAGATCTAAAGTTAATATGAGAAAACTTAGATTATTTCTTATCAGCAAAGAAAGGAAAGAATATGAAAGAGAAACAGAAGGTGGAAAAGGATGTGACAGAGAATAAGGTAACATTTGTAACTAGGTCATGGGAATATGCTTTTGCGATATTTTAACACTGAACAGCCAAAGTGCAAGAACAAGAGCGTTTAGTCACAGGAGTTTTTAATGCTAGGAAAGTGTGATTGCCTGAAGACTGAACTAAGCATTTTGTCACAGAATCAGAATTTCTAATTGAACACTCCCACTGATACTGTGTGCACACATGGGGAGGAATCAATGTAGCATATCTCTATCCAATATTCCTGAGTGATTCAAAAAAAGTAATCCAGTTGCCTAAGAGATAAATGGTATTTTTTCCTTCTTTTTTTATCTTTTTTTTTTTTTTGCACATATATAAATAACTAATGCTGAAAACTGTCTTTCTTCTGTTTCCTATAGTGTTGCACAGGTGGTTCATTCATTGAAAACACCCTCTGCTGTTCCAGTTAGATTATTGTACAAACAAACAATGGAAACCTCTGCCCTGGCAACTGAAAAAAAAGATCATAGATATTGAATTTGCAAGGTTTCTTCAGCTTTACTCAATCTCTTCAATAAAATCCTTCTGTGAATCAAAAAGAATTAACCATAAGCCATTTCAAACAATGTTGTACATTTGGAAAGGGATTATTTAAGAACAAATGTACAATAGAAATCTGGTAATCACAAAATTATAATCTCTCTGCATTCTTAAATGTCTTAAGCCCAGATGCTTTGCTTGTATTGTATGTTTTCTTTTTAGGACTCTTCCATCTATATTCTTCTGTGAAATGAACTCATTTAACATCTGAAAGGAAATCTGATTCTAGTTGTTTAGCTGGATTGAGCAGCCTGTTAGTTCTCATAGATGTTCTCTAGTGGAGATGTGTCATTAGCTAGTATCAAATCAAACTTTGTAATTTTTCTATTAAAATCATCCTTAATTTCTCATTAGTTTTTCACTCAGCTGATGAAGGCTACTTATGCATGGAGCATAAGGTTTTCAGTACTGTTTTTAACCTGGTTTCCTTGGGGGACTTGTGGCAGAATACAGTGTTTAACTCCTGCCTGCCTCAGGCATATAAAAGTAGTAGACAACTCTCTTCTTAGCTGAAAATCTGTTATAGACGCATAGCCAATTTTACTGATCATGCAATGCCAGAGATTGCTGCTGGGACATGAAGCTAAATTCTTTTGACAGAGTGATCCAGTCCAGTTTAAATTCTTCCTGACATCTCCTGAGAAACTGAAGTTGGTGTGCTCAGAACTAGAACTAACTGAAACCAATGAAGGAAGGAAGGGGAATGAATTTTATAAGCAGTTGCATTGAATAGTAAGGAAAAATTCAAAGACACTTGGAAAACCAAAAATCTTGAGTTCCTTGCTGAGTCAGGTGAGATAAGAAATAACAAGTTTTACACATTTTATGTATCTTTCAGACATGAAGTTCCATCATGAACTGTGAAAACAGATATCTAGATAAAGGTGAGAGGCTTTACTAATGCTATTGAATGAAAAGATGTGGTGCAAGCTCAACTATACTCCAGAGAGAAGCTCAATTTGACATATGCTCTTAGTCACTGGAGAATACAGAATTCTCTCCTCTGAGAACTATATGATAATTAATTTTTTTTTCTTCTCACTTTGAAATATTCACAATATCTCTCTCCCATGTAGATTCTCTAACATTCATCAAGAATGAACTCATACTGCAATGCTGATATCTTTCATCTAAACATGTCAGCCAACCACGAAACACAAAGCTGTCAGAAAACAGGCTTCTTTTTTTTTTTTTTTGACACTTATGAAATGACCTCTCTTAAGTAATTCATCCACAGTTTGCATTAAAAAGGAAAAAGTATTTTCCAGTAGAAAAAAGTAAAAATTATTTACAAGAACAAAAAAAAAAAAAAAAAAAAAAAAAAAAGAAAACAAAAGGAATTGTAAAAGGAGAATGTAAATGAAAAGATTATCTTTTGAGGACAATCAAAAGGCAAAAAAAAGGAAGCTGTAACACATTGGTGGAAGTGTATTACTTATTGGGACTGACATTGGAAACAACTGTTTTTGTAGTCAAAATAAGAATATTTCACCCCCTGCTATGCTGAGTTTAGCAGCTAGAAGATGGACTTGCATTTGGGTGCCTCTAGTGGGAGGTCCTGTTTGTGTGACTTGTGTACCCATGGGAGAAATAAGACCTTAGGCTGGGAACTCTAGTTTACTAGGCCAGAACATTCAGGCAAAAGTTCAGGACTTATTTTAGGTGAACTGGATGAGCTTACATGTTCAATGTAGACCCATACTTTTGCAACTTTTTTCACAGATACTATCAGAGTTGCTTGACTTGATATTATTTGCAGTCAGAGCACTGGAATATTCAAAGACCTGGCTTGACTTATTTTGGCAATGTTTCAAACAGCCCAGTGGCTGGTTTTGGTTTTAGTATATATTTCTATAATGAAATCTCATGGATAAATACGATTACTGTCATGGCTTCTTGGATTAATTAAAGGGGATTAGTTTCTTTTCTACAATATTTCTTGATTTTGTAGCAAATATTGAGGCTTGGCCTCCTTGACTCATCTCTCTTCCTTTATGTATCTGACACATTTTGTAATACATCTGAATGCACAGAGAGGTTGTTTTAAAATGCATTCACTCCAATAAACTTGAATTTTATTATGCATATACCAGGTGGATAAGTGTTTTTAAGAACCTGCTTTTGCAGTTATGTTTTTGTGATTATTTTCCTCCAAGATTTATGTTCCACATAAAAATCTTTATTAATGGAGAGAGAAAAATGCAAAGACCTAAACATCCTGCCATTCCTTAGTGCTTATTTTGGAGTTTGTATCAGGGATACACTGAAGAGCCTTGTTTCAAGCCATGAACTTGTGAACTGATGATTTTATGAAATCCAACTCTTACTGTTATTATAATATAATCCTCATTCCTTTCACCACCCAAGTTTCATGCAAAGTCATATCTTGCTTTATTTTCCTGTAGGGTGACTTGGAATTACCTGCCCACTTCCATCTGTTGTACACCGTGCAAGCAATCAAGTGATCAAATAGGCAGTTACTACATAGAAGCTGCTGCTGCTGCTATCAGTGGCTAAATGCTTTTCTTTGGCAGTGGGTTACATGATCTAGTCTCAGGATAGCAATGTGTTTGGTCTTCTCATCCACTTCCTGGCTGTAAATCTGGTTTTGGGCTTTTTTGTTTTCCAAGTTGAAGAGTGAACTGGGCAGCCATTTGCAGTACTTTATATGAATCCAGAGTAGAGGCTAGCTGCTGTTAATTTATCACAGTTTTGTCTAGTTTAGTGCATTTCTATTGCTATTCCTTTTACTAGTTTGGAAGTAAACAACTATTTTCCTGCAGAAAAATGTTGCAAAAAACTGGTACAAAAAACACAGCGGAGGCAGATAGAGCAACCAAACAGCTTAATTAATTTAATTCAATGAAGGAAATCAAACTTAGAGTAATTAAGTCTATCCTGTCATGTTGGCGGGCAAAAACAGCCTAGAAACCCTCATAGGGCAGTCAGGCAGAGAGAAGAGAGGCGATATGTATCACCAGATGGCGCTGGTAGATACAGCGTTCAAGACCCGTGAGCACTGCTCTGTCCTGCCAGCCTACTGGAAGAAGGCCGTTTGAAAAGTTGTCAGGATAAACATCAAAATTGCTTCTTTGCTACAGTTTCCACTGAACGGATCTTCTGAGATGCATTGTTTCCTGGACAACTGGGTTTGGGTGGAAGTTTCAGGGAGCATGTTTTACCTGGGTGTTCATGGTAAAGGCCTGTCATGGGAAACTTACCACCCTCCTTTGCTAGCAAAAGCACCCAATGGGTCAGCAGTGGGCAGCAAACCTTTAGCTTGAGCCTTGAACCTGCCTGCTTTAATCTGCCTGTCTTGATTGTCTTGCCGGTTTACTTACTTAGGAGTTATATATAAAAGGTTCAAAATATTGACACTTTTGTGGCTGGATCAACTTTGTGGTTGGACTGTATTGTATTAATTGTGTAACTACGTGGTGCTATGCATTAGTGTTTTTCAGTTGGTGGCATCCCCAAACACCTGGTAATTACACAGGAGACACCTACTTCTGTGCATTGAAATAGCTCAATTTCAGGAAAAACAAAAACCAAAACAACCAAACAAGAAGTCTTTACTGTTTTTTTGACTAGCTGTAGCCATTAACTGTAATAGAATCCTGCTAGGACTTTCAAGTTAACGTATTTTCCTTCTTTCTTTCCCATTCCCTAAGAGTCTGTGGATTCTTTTCTGATCATGGTTGAGGGACCTGATTTGTGATTCAGTATTAATGTGATTAGAAAAATTGCCACCTCTTGCATTATGAAAATCATTCCCTGCATCCTCTAGGGATTCTTACATATCTCTGATTCTTACACGACCCAGTTTGATCCTGTTTAGCTTGTAAAAATTGATAGGATCACTGTTCAAAGGGTTGTGGTAGGTGTACTGTCTGATTTTAACTCCTTGATGACCTCAGAGATGCTCCTGTGTATACAGACATACACATACCCAGCTGGACCTACATCCGGTAAGGTGCAGAGCAATGTGGCTCTGCTCCAGCAAAGCACTTAAGCAATTGCTGGAATTGGCTGCAGCCACTGGGCTCCAGCCAAGAGGGAGGTACTGAGACATGACCTGCATTGTGAATTGCCTACAGATTTATGTCTAAAGCTGGTCTGAAAATGAGAATATGTAATCCAAATATGGTGCTTCTTTTACATTGAAAGTAGTTATTCATAAAGGTTAGTTTAGCCTAATAAGGTCACTCCCCAAGGCCCCATGGGGAAGCCCACCTTGCTCCTCTCTCTGTAGAGGATGTGTCTAGAGAGATTAATCATGTGACAACAAAGTAAAGCTTTATGAATACTCTCAAAAATATCATGCGCACCATATTTTAATGACCTGTTGCAGTTCTTGGGCTGTGGGTAATGTTTATGAAATGTTCTAAAGCATTCCAACATTTTGGAAAGTGTTACCTCTTTGCTTAATCCTCAGGTGGATGCTGTAGTTTCTGGAACTGTGTTTACAGCCAAACCTTACTTTCAGTGCACTTGTTAAAGGTAGCTTTATCCTTACAGGTTTTCAATTGTTCCTTTAGTTTACTGACTGAGGTATGTCGCTGACATGTCTATGTATATGATGTTGGTTCTTTCATGTGATAGCTCCAGCAAAAGTGTCACAGTTTTCTGAGTAGCTTTATGACTTTCAGCAGCTTTTACCTCAGCCAAAAACAGTGAAAAAGTTTGTGTCAAATAAATGAAGACTAAGATAATAACATGGATGGGGAGTGTAAAGCAAATGTGTAATCAGGATGATAAAACAGGTTAAAATGATGATACATGACCTTAAGATATTTTTTAGTATAAATCCATGCAAGAGTGAATTAGAGCATGTCCTTTTAGATTCTCTTTACATTCTTCATTTTAAGGTTACTTTCTTCAGAGTGTGCTTAACTTTGTACTGTGCAGAATTAAACTGGAGGTTAATCCTTTCAGGCATTGACACTCAGAAGCCTATAGCGTGAAGAACATAATAGGAGAAGACAACATCACAGGTGACAGGGCTAAAGATGGTTGCTAGCAACTGGTTCCCTAGTAGTTCAGATCTTATGTATGAATGTGTTGTTGTAAATAAAGGATTTCAAAGCAAAAGGATAAGTTAGGGCAATTGTAATCACCTCTTAGTTCTGTTCATGGATTTTGATCAGTTGTCATTGTGGCTTGTTCTTTTCAAGACAGCTTTCCAGTGCTCTACCTGCTCAGTTCCTTCAACATATAATGTGCATTCCTCCCACCAGATAACTCTGGCATCTGGGCATTGTTGCAAATAAATAATTTTATTTGGGAATCCTTGTCCCTTCCAGTAGGATTACCTGGTAGTCTTTGTTCTGTCTGATTCAGCCTCGTGTTAGGAAGTTCAGACTGCAGCTTTAAATGTGCTTCTTCCTGCTTGAGCCCAATTCTAAGCAAAGTAAAAAAAAATGCAGGCAATTAAAATGCTGTATTGTTTTTTTTTCCTGTGTGAAATATTAAACTACTGCCTTTTGACTACTGAAACATCAAAACTTATTTTAATTTTGATCTTACAATCAGAACACAATTTGAAAAAAGTCAAATGATACATAAGAAGAAACCAACATAGCTCTGACAACAAACTGATTTTTTATATATATATATATTCTCTCCAATGCATTTTCTGTCAGAAAAGATAGATTCTAGAGAAGCATCTCTGACATTTGGAATGCACAGATGTGAAAGTTACTCTTTATCCAGAAAGAATGTTTTGACTGACCATCTCAGAAAGGGAACTGTTTCCTAGGGGAAAGAAGTCCATTGGTATGAAGTTCATGCCCTCCAATGCATCTGCTGATCCAAACATGCAAAAAAAATTCTGGGAAAGAATATCCTTGAAGCACTTTTGTGATTGATCAGTTTACATGGTGGTGTTGAAAATAGGTACAAAAGGATGAGGTCCATTATCCAGCTTACATATGTCATTGTCTTCTCAAGTAAAGCATCAGTATAGAGTAGGACACTGCAGTTTTAATTCATAGTCAAGGCCTGCATATTAAGCCTCCAAAAGGTAGAGAATTTTTTATTTCTTTGTAAAAAGAGGCAAAGCTGAAAACACGTTCTGAGGCTATATAGACTGTGAACTGAAGTAACTCCTGAAGGATGCTAGGCCTAGTGGGAATTAAAAGCCAGACCTGCTTCCCAGCTTCAAGCTTCCTCTCCCAGTCATGCAGCAAATGTGTTATTCGCTCCCTGGCCCTTTGCACAATGGGCTGCCTTCACCTCAAGTAAGTCAGCCCAGCAGGAGAGCAACATATGGAACCCTTTGGGCCTTCCTCTGTCCAAAAGGTTGCATCATTTTTAGGCAGTATAGGACCCCCAGTGGGACTGACCTTCCTCCTCTTGAAATAAGTATCAAGACTCTTCTTGAGTTCTGTAGAAAGGGGAGTGGGCATTGAGTTTGCCTCTGAGAAAACAGAAAATAAAAAAGGCAAGATATATGGATCCCTGAGAGTCCTTTATACAGGCATTACTCACACAAGTACAATGTTTAGACTATCTTAAATGCATATTAATTCGAACATGTATGGCAAAATTTCAGTTTCTCTGCCAATAGAGCTTCTTTATGTCCGAAGTAGCTGGTGATGTTAAGTGACGCAGAGCAGTGAATAACAATCCCTGTAGTGGGAGAAAAGTAGAGGATACAGAAGGGCTAAGTCAAAGCATTTCACAAGTCCTTTATTTTGCAAAGGATCCTGATATAGTAGACTGCGACATGAAGCTTTCAGTCTTGGCATCTCAGAATTTACATCAGATCATGATCATGATCATTTATGAGTATTTTAGCTGCACTGTCTTGGGAGACAGCTTACTGTGCGTTTTTGTGGAAGGCAAAATGCCAGTGTTTTGAATGGATAGGAACAAAAGGTGTGTTTTCTAATTTCTACAGTACTGCTTCAAGCATAATGCACTGAAGATTGATTTCAAAGACTTTAGTTCTCTCAGCTTCGCTTGTGGAGAAACACAGATCTTGGTAACCATCCCCATACCACTCTCCCCAAAGGGACATGATAAACTGGATCCTCTTTTGTAAAAAACCAACCAACAAATGACCCAAACAAAAAATATGCAGAATTCCACATAGAACCTGAAGCAAATCCACTTTTAAATCAGTACTTCATCATCACTATATATTACTCAATTGTCAATTGTAATAGTAGATTTGTCAGGTCATCAGTCCAAATATCTTTTTTTCACTAAAAGCTCTACAGGAGACTGTGTAAACCTTATTTAACACTGACAAGAGCTGCTCAAGCAAAAAACCCTTCTTTGTTTTGATCATTCCAAAATAGTGTTCATGCAAAGGTTATTGAGCAGAACCAAACTTAAGGCAAAACATATTAATTCCCATGTTTATATATTGTTCTACATGCTTCTACACATCAGACTGTGTAATGGTGGGACTGACCTCTAAGTGTGGGAGTGCAAATAGGAACAACAGATCACCATCTTTCTGCGAGAGAACCTTCTCTTGGAAACAGACAAGCCAGGCAGTGTGCATTTTAATTAAAATCACATCCTGGGCATTTAAGCTTTCAAAAATTATTAGGATGACAGAGGTTACCTTTTCTGGTGACTACTATTATTACTGTCAGACTGCCTGCTTCAAGTGAGGGCTGAAGGTTACATATGGGATGAGGGAATATAAAGTTAGTTGGAAGGGATTAGTACACAGGGCTGTAGCCTTGGAATGCTCTTTGTTGGCGAGTGGTCTCTTGCTGGCTGTGCAAAAGAGCCCTTAGGACATCATGTATATCCCTCAGTAGTGACTGTGGTGCTATAAACTGCAGGTGACACTGGTAAAATCCAATTTCTCTTCCTGGACAGAGCACACGCTATCACTGCTGGTGAGGCACTGGAATGGGTTGCCCAGGGAAGTTGTGAATGCTCCATTCCTGGTGGTGTTCAAGGCCAGGTTGGACAGAGCCTTGGATGGCATGGTTTAGTGTGAGGTGTCTCTGTCCATGTCAGGGGAGTTGGAACTAGATGATCTTAAGGTCCTTTCCAACCCTAACTATTCTATGATTCTATGATTCTATATTCCTTGCCAAGGCGAACAAGGAAACAACTATATGGATTATTATTTGGATCAGATTCTCCTGGAAGGCATGCTGATGCACATGAAAAACAAGGTGCTTGGTGAAAGCCAGCATGACTTCACTAAGGGGAAATCCTGCCTGACGGATTTGGTGGCCTCCTATGATGGGGCTACAGAACTGATGGACAGTGGTAGAGCAGTTGATGTCATCTACCTGGACTTGTGCAAAGCACTTGACACTGTCCCAGATGACATCCTTGTCTCTAAATTGGAGAGACATCAATTTGATAGGTGGACTACTCGGTGGATAAAGAACTGTCTGGATGGCCACACGCAAAGAGTTATGGTCAATGGCTCAATGTCCAGCTGGACACCAGTAACAAGTGGAGTCCCTGAGGGATCGGTGTTGGGACCAGTCTTTGTCACTGACATGGACAGTGGGATTGAGTGCACCCTCAGTAAATTTGCCAAGGTGGGTGGTTTGATTGATACACTGGAGGGAAGGAATGTCATCCTGAGGGACCTTGACATGCTTGTGAGGTGGGCTGATGCCAACCTGATGAAGTTTGACCATGTCAAGTGCGAGGTCCTATACCTGAGTCGGAGCAATTCCAGGCACAGCTACAGGTTGGGGAGAGAAGAGATTCAGAGCAGCCCTGCAGAG
>JAOEHX010025582.1:0-11009 GCA_025448015.1 Bolborhynchus lineola | reverse complement strand
AAGCCAACTGTATCCTGGGCTGCATCAAAAGGAGTGTGATGAGCAGGCTGAAAGAGGTGATCCTGCCCCTCTACTATGCTCCTGTGAGACCTCACTTGGAGTACTGTGTGAAGTTCTGGTGTCCTCAACATAAAACGGGCATGGAAGTGTTGGAACAAGTCCAGAGGAGGTCCATGAGGATGATCATGGGACTGGAGCACCTGCCGTATGGAGATAGGATGAGAAAGTTGGGGCTGTTGAGCCTGGAGAAGAGCAGGCTTTGTGGAGACCTCATAGCAGCCTTCCAGTATCTGAAGGGGGCTTTTAAGGATGTTGGGGATAGACTATTCTTTAGAGACTGTAACGATAGGGCAAGGGGTAATGGGTTCAAACTTAAACAGGGGAAGTTTAGATAGGATATAAGATGGAAATTCTTTACTGTGAGGGTGGTGAGGTGCTGGAATGGGTTTCCCAGGGAAGTTGTGAATGCTCCATTCCTGGTGGTGTTCAAGGCCAGGTTGGACAGAGCCTTGGATGGCATGGTTTAGTGTGAGGTGTCTCTGTCCATGTCAGGGGAGTTGGAACTAGATAATCTTAATGTCCTTTCCAACCCTAAGTGTTCTATGACTCTATGGTTCTATGATTGGTAATTGCTTTCAAATTTCTGCTTGGTATTTTTTTTTGCTTTTCTTTAAATAATTTTTCCCTATTTGCATTCCCACACTTCTAATTGAAGCTAATGGAGCGTGATGGAATGAGATGACATTTGGGTGCATAAATAGTCTTACAAATAAAAGGATGAGCTGTTTAGCTTAGTGGAGTACCACACTTTGTCTTTTATGTAGCAAACTTAGGACTCACAAAGAGGCTTTCTAGGAACATCACAATTGTTTTCCTAGTCACACTGACATTCCTATCATTCATTGATGTATATTTTACAAATAAAGCTGTGCCACAAAAGGATGAAATGACCTATCCAAGGCTGCACAAAAACTTGTAGTGCAGTCAGGAGCTGACTTGTACTCCTAAATCTCTGTTTCATTCTACTGTGTTATTCTCTGGCATCTAACTAGGACTTGTGTCTTGAAAAATCTTCCTTTCTGGACACAAGTTTTGATTCAGCTATAAGGAGCACAACCACTTTAAAAGCAGAGGATAAAAGAGCACGTGTTTAGGGAAAAGTATAAAAAAGACACAAGAAAACAAATTCTTTCATAGTTTAAAATTCCACTTTGAAGTACATTTTGTTGATTATCAGATAAAACCCTAAGAACAGAATTGGAATGTCACTATATATGTTCTTGAAGCAGTTCTCTCTTTAATGGGCCTTTTGGAACTTGCCTAAGTTGCCATGAGAAGCCCGTTTTTATCATGCTGTACTGTAAATATTTTAGTACTGAAATTGACTTTTAATAAAATTAACTACAAGTTCAAAATGCTTAATGGACTCCATGGCAGTAAAATTAAGAAGAATGTCATTTTGTCTCTTTAACATGCCCCCAAACATTCTTGCAATGAATTAGAATGTTGATTGTTATTTTTCAGCTCAGGACTTGGCAGGTGTGTAACGCGACTTCTGATAGCAGGACAGCAGATTATATTCTCCTATAAAACCATTTCTAAGGGACTTGGCACAAAAACTGTTATTGCATGTCTGCAGGTGTTTAGTAATTGGATTAATGCAAAGCAGAAAGAATGTCTGACACCCCAACAGTGGGAATTGCTGAGGAAAGACACATTCATTTCTGAGAGTAACCTGGAATGCATGATGACAGCCTGTCCACACACATAGAGCCAGATCTAAGCCTGCAAGTTTAAAATTAACTGCTGTGAGCAATCACCTTCCAGAGAAAAGTTTATCCAAACCTAAATACAATAACAGGAGCTCTGTAAGTAAGGAGGTAGGGAGCTTTGGGCTATGTTTTGATCCTAGTCCAAAAGCAACTTGCATAACCTTAGCAAAAGTCCTTATATCATGCATATCACGGATCCCTAAAATCCTAGGTGTCTAATAAAAATGTCCTTGAGAAACATATAGACCCTCAAAATTCTGTAAAGGTATAGAGAACATAATATAATCTCAGATCATGGGCTTTCAGAGTAAATTGATGTTCTTTTAAATATCTCGATCATGAATTGGAAAGTATTTTGTAATGGCCAAGGACCAAAGACATAAATCTTCCTATACTGATGAAAATATTAAAATAAAAGAAGTCCATTTAAACTAGTAAATACTTGAAACAAATTTCTAAAGGAGTCTCAGCTTAGACCCTGTCAGTGTTCAGAAAAGCACTTGCATGCAATCTTTGGGTTCACCAAATTTCGATGTACGGCTGACAGGTTGTCCTTGAAAATTCTCTTGAGCTTGGATACTGTTTTAGAAAGCATCTTTTGCACATATGGCTTACAGATCAGCTATAATAGCAGAGGGATTTAGGGATAAAAACAATTCTTTTTGTTATCTTGTGCTGGGAAAACAGGATCCCTGAGAAACAGTCCTCTGCTGCTAAGGTGTCTGTGAGGATGTAAGCGATGTGGGTCCATTGAAGGCACTTCAGAAAGTATTTTTTTATCGGCAGGGTATTATTTTCCAGATCTATGCTGTAAGGAAAAAAAGGGCATTGACATGACTGATCAGTCAACCATCTGTCTAGTTCCTCTGGACGCAGCACTAACTAGACACAGGCAGGAGAGACCAGTGTCCTGTAACCAACGGTTGGCTAATTAGAAAAGCCACCATGTCTGGATAATGTTCATTACTTACACTTGTTGCAATTTCCACAGTGCATTAACTTCAAGGTGAGGTAACCTTTTTTTTTCCAGGATGAAGTAAGGGAGGAGAATATATTCTTAAGACTAAAATAGATACAGGACATTTTCATTACACCACATTGCCTATGGAAAAGATAAGTTTTCCTTTGGGAATTTAATCAAAATACCCCTGCCTTTTAGGAGTAACAGTTGAATATTTTACCAGAATCTTAAAAGTTTTGTCCTTTGCGGTGAATGACTTTTCACTGGGGATCAGGAGTTTCATGACCGTGGAGCAAATGGCAGCCTCATGGAGATCATTGAGAACTTTGCACTGGCTTCCAGATGCAGCAGTTGCAAGTCAGTCCCACTGCAGTTAAAGCTGTCAAACAATTTTTGTTATAGCTCTGTCTTTTACATGCATTTGGCTTTCTCCAGGTTTGATCTCCATGAGAAGGCTTATTGTTGAGGACATGGACAATAGATTGACAGCATGTATAAGAAAGCTCATATTGTGCAGATAAATACATAAGCACAATCTGCTGTTTTAAAAGTTCTTAAGGATGAAAGGTTCAACTTCTCTGAAGGTCGGAGAACATCATATTACCATTCCCTTCACAGAGGTAGCTCTGCTTCAGTTTATATCCTTTCCATGCTTTGCATAAGTCAGGCCCTAGCGCGGAGGCTCCATTTCATGTGGTGGTGGGAATGCTTCATTTCAGATGTTTGACTTTGGAGCTTTAACACTCCTTGATCATCAGCTTTTATGAATTTATTTATAGTTTTTTTTCCAGAGCTTGAAAATTAAAAAAAGTCTGTGGTGAATCCACAAGCTTGAATATTACATTCCTGTGGTACAGAACTGCGGTACTGAATGATGCTGACCATGTAGGATGGAAGCAGGCTGTTCTAAACAGGCAAATTAATATTGCTTGAATGACTCAGGAAATAATAAAAACAACCAGTTCTTCATCTAACCATCCCTTCCCCCAGAAAGGTGGTGGTGTTTCCATCTAACATTCTCCAGCTTTACTCCTTAAAGTTGGATTGGTCCCTGAAAATCAACTTTGAACAATTTCTGAAAAAGTCTCTGAAGCCCAGTGTTCCCTGCAGGTGAAGGAATGACTGTATGCTAGCAAAGCACCCCCACAGTGGAAACTAAAAGGAAATAAAGGGATAAGTTTGCAGGTGTTTGACCTGTTTCTATACTCAGTATGAACTCACCTTTGTATACTCAGTATGAATTCACACATGGTCTATTGTTGAAAACAGAAAAATAACTTATTTGGACCTTTGGTTGGGCTAAATACACACTGCTGCCTTCTTATCTAAGTCTGAAAGTTATAGAGTTCAGACAAAACCAGTTTCTTCAACTCCCTTTATTGTCAGTGGAGACAGTCAGAGTGATTTATGCCACTTTTCTAGAACACCTGGAGCGGGAGTTGCCTTGTAAATGTACCTGTACCTCTCCAAGGACTAGAAATCTGCCTGAGACTAGGACCATAATTGCAGGCTATTGAATTAATTTATCTGAATTGCATTCCAGCCTGCAATATCAGGAAAGCTTCATTATGCATTGTTACAATGAAACACTACTTTCTCCTGTGAATGAGATGAAACTATGCCATAAAAATTTTATACTACTGAAATACTATTGGGATAGTTATATTAGGCAAGGTTCACATCTCTTCATATATTCATGCAAGAAAATTCTGCAGTCTCGTGATCAGTTCTTGATACTTTCACTCTCTGTGAACAGAAGCATTATCCATCTTGTAGTCCCACTGATTTCAGGAAGCATCTTCTGGGACAAGACTGTGCTTCTGTGTAGCAAGGCTTATTAACTCACTCTGTTTGTGCATTTACTGAAGGGAATTACAGACATTTTTACTCAAGAAAACCAGCATTTCCTACCCTTACCAGAGAAGCTTGTTAGTTCTTTTTCTTTAATGTTAGTATTAAAATAGCAGGTCCTCAGTAGAAGATTGTAGTAACACAGTAGAGAGTTTTAACCATTGGCCAATTCCATATATGATTGTTTTTTCACATTGTACTCAGAAAGGATGATTGTAAATTGGGATGTTAGAAATAGCAATTTTTATGCACAAGTGGAAGAAATGTAGACCTCACCCAAAGGATAGATGCCATGATTATTGTTTAACTGCATACAGGCTTTTTAGGAGGAAACATGGGCAAAATGTATTTTCTTCTTCAAGTGTTAAGTATTGTGCCCTATATTTTTAAAGGATGGTTAACTGTGCTAAGGAGCATAAGTTTGTGGTTTTCTAAAAGAATTTTGAAATGTCTACCATGTCATAGTTTGTTTTAGTTCCTTTCTCTTATTTTTGTATTTAAAAATGCAGAAAAAAAAGACATGCCAACTAGAGGCAGAGATGTGTTCAGACCTGTAACATTGCAGGTTCAGGAAAACTTCAGAGCTGAAACTGGTAGGTTCTGGTTACATTTCATCAGAGAGGATAAATTTATGCCTGTAAGCCATAACCTCTGGTCAGTCTGTTTCTTCCCATTGGTTAAGAGATACACTTGTGCTACTCATCTGTCATACAGTCACATTGAATAAAATTCTCTTTGTTTTTGTTTCATTTATTAGCTGCTTACATCTTCAGCAAAGACAGGGGCTATCCAAATTGTCTGTGTGCCTATCTATGGAAGACAAATCAAACTTTTAAAAATTATGCCCACATGCAAAGGATGATTGCTGAGCCTGCTGTAAAAACTGAAAAGTGGAATAGCTGTTACTCCCATAACAACTGAATTGAGAAATCATTCTGTTATTATTAACACCATGTCTGTGTAGCCACAATGTAGAGCTCTGGGGCTACATTTTTACCAGTAAATAAAATGGATCAGGTCTTTCCTCTGGCTCTGTGACCTATGGCATGAGGACGCTCATGAACAGATAGCTGAACTCTTTTCAAAACTGTGTGGTTGCCTCCAAAGAGGCTGCTGTTTCTAGGGTCAGCTAAGACCTGAAAAATGTGTCCAGGCATTGTCTGGAAGAATATTACTTTGGATCAAATTAGTGCCAAGAAGTGTGCTAGTAATTTCATGTAGTAGTAATTCATGACCTGGCCCTTTTTAGTATGCTTTTATAGTAGTAAAAAATGCCAGGTGCTGTACAGAACCAGAAACCAGCAAAATGCCAGTCAGACCTTGATATAAGTAGCAATATTGAGAGGACAGTTATACATAAACCTGGATTCTGCAAAGATGTATGTAATTTTCTTTCTGCATTGCAGAATGGAATAAAAAGGCACTAAGTTTCTTCTAAAACTTGGGAACAGATGTATGCTTTTACTGTTACTCTTAAAAGTCTGGAAGAAGGAATTTACTTTCTGTCATTCAAAAATATTCCTTCTCTCAAGCGAAGGTAGTATATAAACAATATACTACAAGTTTGTCATGAAAATCCATCTTCACAAAACCAAAACAATATGAAGCATTCTCTTCTCCCCAGATTATGAAGGTTTCAAATTTCAACTTGAAGGAATAGTTCTGTTTCCCACCCAAACATAATTTTTGGAGAATTCCTGGAAACCTGACACCTGAACGCTGCTATTTATGGGAGCTTTTCGGAGTTTCCATACCAGTCTACACCTGAGGGTACTCTGAAATACATGGCTGTTCATAGCTGGAACCACGAAGCTATATATACGTGTCTTGTATTCCTTCATTGTAGAGGACACTTGCATATTATATCTCACTTCTAGTTTTAACACATAATCACTGTACTGAATTCTGGTGGTGTGTTCATGTCCAGATAGTGATGGGGAGACACCCAAGAAGAGTCAAGTGCCTCAATTTGTTGTGAAATCATGTGTATCTTAGGTGGCTTGAGAACAAAGTCCCTCTGGATTTTGCCTACGAATGAATGCAACCAAGAGAAGGACTCAATAACTTGGCTACAATTTTCTTGTATTGCTGGATAAGCTGATCTAGACACAGAGATATTGGTGTTGACTACCTGAACTAATTCTACCACAAAGACATCCTCTTCAGATTTAATTTCAGGAAGTAATTGCAATGAAAAAAATCTGGGTGCTGGGCTTCTGAAGGAAAAAAAAAAAAAAAAAGGTGCTGGGCTTCTGAAGTTACATTAGAAAAATAGAGGATTTGCTACTGAAATTATTCATTCCAGTTCTCCCCTGGTCAGAGGGATCTTATTACTAGCTGATAATACTTACCAAAGGTGACATTAAAACTTCCTTATATTGTCAGATGTGTGTTCTGTACCCTAACCAAAGGCAATCTGATGTTAACAGTACAGCTATGCTGCTGAGCAGTACTTAAAAAAATGCAGGGTGCAGCTGGTATTGAATAAGGCTCTCCCACATTTCTGCATAACACAGGCTGCAGCCCAAGATGAAGCCACTGGAAAACCTCAGCACATGCAAGACACACAAGACTGTATAGCCAATGATAACAGGAAAGTTTAACACTAGATCAACACAAGTATAATTAGCTGTTTCAAGTGGAGACATTATTCTTCATTTCCTGCCCTCAGCTTGTTTCTCTGAACTGTTAAACAATAGCTTTATTTCATGCAGAAAGGGTTGGGTTTCAGAGGCTGATGAAATGGCTCCCCTGTGGGACCGGATCCAAAGGCAGACAGATTCACTGGGAGTGTCATTGGGTTGCTTCAGGTGGGCCAAGACAGCCTGACAGACACAGAAATTGTGGGGAGAGGTAGCTGGTTTGACAAACAAAAATCAAGAATTTTAATCCAGTTGATTTCAGTCTTTTTGACTCAGGTAGGCTTTATACCCACCATACTAAAACGCAATCAAGAGATCCCCTTCTTTTTCTTTTGTTGAGCTCTGAACTTTTAACACAAGGAGAGATTTTCGTTTTCTTTTCCCTATTAGTTTCTGTGCACAATTCTTCCCTTTTCTTCTTATTCTGCTAGTCTCCTTCATCCATTTCCCAGCTTTCAGTCATGCTTTTTCTATCATATATTTTTCTTCCAGTGTTGTCTCTGCTGCCTGCTAGTAACTTCCAGATGCATTAAATTTTCTTTCCATGGATCCAGACTTCTCCAAGTTCCAGTGGGATTTGCCCTCAGCAAAAATCACTAGCCTATGGAGGGAGGCTGGCCACCATATGAGTCAAATTCCTCGGTTACAGGTAATGAGAAGCAGCTAGATCCAGGGAAAAGCCGCCCTCTTGCTTTTGGTCATAGCCTATCCTGCAGGTTTTAGCAACATCTGAACTCCGTATTCCATAGTGAGTCTAATGTGAATGTTGTCTTCCACCAACTTCATACGCACCCTGCAAATTCAGTGGGGCCTGGCATCATCCTGTAGGGCAAAAAAAAAAAAGCCTTTAGAAATTTCAAGTTGAAAACTGTATAGTGTGTTATAAATCATTAAATCTTTTGTATACTGCATGTGCAGACCATAGTTATGTGCCTGACATAGTAAACTTTTGGTGATTTTTCCAAACTTTTTACCATTTTTAATGTCAGACTGCAAAAAAATACAGACTGCATATTCCAAAACTAAGTTTTCTGCCTGCATACGTGCTATTGCTGAGACCAATTCTATCTATCTGCATATGCAAACTACACAGCACATAAAAGGGATCGCATATAATTGGAAGATGTGATGTGAAAAATTACTTCTTTCACTGTCACTCTATGCCTTTATCTTTTCTTGAACCTCTTCTTAAAAAAAACCAAAAACCAACAAACTCAAAGAAAAAAAACAGCACACAAAGAAACAAACATGTACGTGGTGCATCAGAACCTGGAAATCTTCCAAACCACAGTCTAACAATGGGCAAAACTATCAAATAAGATTCAACAGAAGACCTACGATGTGATGATGGGCTGATTTTAGAGACAAGACACAAGACATGTACTTCTGGTAGGATTCCTAGATAACAAATTCAATTCCTGCTTCTGCTACAGGATTCCAAAGTTACTTTAAATAAATAATTTATGATTTCTGCTCCTTGGTTTCCCTATTCTGAAAAATAAAAAAAACCCTACCAACTTTTTTCTCCCACAGTGAACCTTACACTTAACAAGGGTCTATTGTCTCATAAATAAAATTAAGTTAATACATTTAGATAGTATATATGCAGCAATGAAGCATTTTTCTGCAAAGTGGTTTTGGTTGCATAAAGCTATGAGTCATTCCTTTCTTTTATCAGACATTTTTACTTGACTTTGACAAAGAACACAAAAGGCAAAAATAAAGGTTGCATGGGTGATGTGAACTGGGTTAGATAGGATAGAAAGATTTGGAATAAGCTGTATAAGATACATTAATGTTTGAGAGTGTGTATGAAGACTTTCTCTGCAATCTCTAATCTTTCAGTAACTTTAAACTGTCTGTGTTAGGTCTTCTTCAGCTGTATCACTCTATGCAACAGATGTCGATCTCGTGAAACTTTCAAGTGAAAACATTCCGTGATTCATAGAAAATTTATGATTAAAGATGGTATAAAGATGAGAAACCACCCGCCATTATGAGCCACTATGAACATGTGTGCAAAGTTACTGCAAAAGTCACTGCTCTACTCCCAGAAAAGGGAGAAAATGTTCCCTTCGGTTGAATAAAATGTATAAATTAAGTAAAGATGGTCCTCTCCTACTGTTTGAGTCTTTCATATCAGTTTACAAGCAGTAAAATCATAAAAGCTCAACAATAAGTACAACATTACTTCTACTCATCTGTCAATTTCAAGAAATCAGAGTATATAATTTGCAGAGTAACCCTTTGAATTCCCATCTGAACATTAAAAAAGAAATGTGGTATCGCTTCATGTACCTGTTTGTGACTTTTCAGACTGTAAACAACTCAGTGCATAGTTTGATTTGTCTGTCTGAAACCATGAGGCAGACATTTGTATTAACAAAGGGTTTGTTTAGAACGGCTGTTTTTTTTTCTTATGAATGCTACAATTCTCCCTCCTCCTGAGGGCATATAGAAAAGGCAACTGATATGCTAGAATTTTCACAGTGTTGCTACTTTGTTCTCCATTCAGAAAGAATGAAATGGCATGTGAGTTAAGTAACTGTCAAACTGAAGTGCAAAATTCTGAATATTCATTTCACAGCACAAGAAAATTTATAAAAGACATACTGTAAGTTAAGAAAACAGACTTGAAATGTATCTATCTTGCAAATTTTATCTCAATCTAGCGCTGACTTTCCATCTCAGGATTCCAGAGGCAGCATGGGCTGCCTATCTTTACTGGAGGTCTCCCACACACCACAGGTGTGTTTCTGGGCTGGAAACAGTTCAGGTCTCTGGAAGAGGAAAAGGAGGTGGGCAGGATCTCCAAGTGGGCAGATAACAGCACTGGTAGCCAGCAGAGCCAGGGAAGCAGGAGAGGTAGGGACAAAACCATAGGCAGAGATCAGGGAAAGCATGGTACTGGCGGGGCAGTCCAAAACTGACAGTGAACGGCACCTTGGGGATGGCAACACGCAGATGCTGTTCTTGGTCTCTCGGAGGGGCAGCCCAGGGAAGGAGCTAGGATTTGGCCCTGACTGGGGAGAGGCCAGAGGCTTTATATGTCCCTGTACACTGACAGGCCTCAGGACAGGATAGGCTGGCCACAGTCCAGCTGTGCTGAGCTTGGTCCAGCTGTGCTGCAGTTGTCCAGTGCTTGAGTGACTGTCACCTCACTTGGTTCAGCCCAGCTCAGGGAGGGCTACCTTCCCTTGCTGTCTTTGTCCCTGTATCACAAATACTGCCAGAACTGAGTCCACTCTTGGGCCAGCAGCATTCCTGAGAGCAGCACAGGAATTGCTTTGGGAGGATGAGGAGACACCCCAATGTAAAAGAAAATGGAGGAGGAAAGCAGCGCAGTAGCATGGCCAGCAAGGAGACCCTGACAGGCACCTCTGGGAAGTAGTGAGAGGACACAAAGGAACATGCATGGTCCTTCTCTTTCTGGCCAGGAAGAATGGGCACTGCCACAGAGAGAGGGAGCCCCACGCAGTCAATCAGATCAGGTGTCTGAGAGCTGCAGCATCTACTGCGGGCAGTGGGAGTGCAGAGAAGGTGTTTCTGGCTTTATTTCTCACTATCTTACTCTCTTGTTAGATTGGGAAAAAGTTAAATAACTCTTTCCCAAGTCAAGTCTGTTTTACTTCTGACAGTAATTGCTGAGTGATCTCCACGTCCTTATTTTCACCCAGGTTCTTTTTAATTATTATAATTTCTCTCCAATCCTGTTGAGGCAGAAGGGTGAGAGAATGGCTTGGTGTGCATTTGACAATCATTACACCTGGGGAGGGGCAATGG
>JAOEHX010025578.1:0-15316 GCA_025448015.1 Bolborhynchus lineola | reverse complement strand
TCTCAGTCTCCCCTCTGGCAGTTAAAGCCATTCCCCTGTCCTGTCCCTACAGGCCCTTGGCCAAAGCCCCTCTCCAGACCAAAGCCCCACTGCCACTGGAACAACTCAGCTCTGGGTAAAAGCCAGGACCAACATCACCATTACAGCTTTTCCCTGGGAGATCCAGGAGCATACCCAGCTCATGTGAACTCAGACAAGGCCACAGGCTCCCACTGCAGGAACTGCATTTTTCCTACAGCAGCCATGAACAGTACAGTGGCAGAACAACACATAGACGATGCACTGTCAGACATAGAAGAGACATTTATTTATTCTTGATCACAAACAATGTCCTCCATTGACAAGCTGAATGAAGGGCACTTCACTGATTTATTAGATCTAATAAGAAGCAGACCTCTTGGGATGAAATACAAGATTGATTTTTAGTGGTGAGCCATGCTGCTATCCCAGCCACTGTGCTCAGCCTGATGAGATGAAACCAGGCATGCACAGGGACAGAGAGAGCTGAAACAGCACTGGCTTGGGGAAATGAATGGGAAGATTTGCACGAGGAAGGGAGGGTGAAATGGAAACAAGGCTGGCAACAGCAGCCCTTCCAACTGAGGGTTACTCTTTTCCTCCTGCAATCTATCCCACTCCCACTTAAGTCTATATATCTTAAGAGCAGCAAAAGTTCAAGGGCAGCTCCAATATGGATCTTGGGAAACCTCCAAGTCAGCCCCTGCCCATGCATCTGCCTTTCAGAGAAGCTCCTCTAAATATAGCAAGTATATTTTTCACATCAGCCTCAGCATCTACCAGGCAAGCCACATTAGCTGAGTTCCGTGGATGCCGTTTTCCATCAGGAAAAAGACAACTAGCACAGCAGTACTTAGCTTGAGGCCCTATTAATAGCAGTCCTAATTATATGGCTGCAAATTTAATTCATAGCAATGATTAGTGTCAAAATCAAAGGCATCACACATCAATATTGATAGAATTGTATGAAGCCCATAAACAGAACAAGCAATCTGACACATCCCCCCCCAGCAGTTACTTGCTGTTAACTGTTGCACAAATGTCTCTTCTAATTTCGCTCAATGAAAATTGGTTTATTGCAGGAATCCACAGTTCTGAATGATTACAACTCTAACAAAACCCCCTTTCCCTTTCTCCCCCAGCCATGAAGCTGAGGTGCTCTGGAAGGAGGGCTGGACCAAACACTCAGGTTCCCCATAGGAAAGATGCCAAGCTCATTGTCAACTAGCTTGTCTGCTCTTATTGACTTGTCAGCAGCTCTGGATCAACACCCCTCCAGCACACAGACTCACAGCCAGGCTCCATGGACTCCATAGGTGACCTGCCTGGGCTGCCCACATCACCTGGGCCCCGTGGGGCTCTCAAACCTGCAAAGCAAGTGGTGAGCTCAGCATGGGAAAGCTGCCAGCAGTGCCACAGGGCTCTACACTGCTCCCAAGCAAACAGAGAACTTATTCCTTTACGCGTGAGCCAGGGCTGGCTGCTGGAAGGAGCAGAAAGGGACTTCAAATGTACACAGGAAACAGAGGAACCCCACACTGGTTTCAGTCGGAAGGGACCTTACAGCTCATCCTGTTCCAACCCCTGCCACGGGCAGGGACGCCTTCCACGAGAGCAGGCTGCTCCAAGCCCCGTCCAGCCTGGCCTTGAACACTGCCAGGGATGGGGCAGCCACAAAAGGAAGGGACAGAGCTAAACAACTCTGTACTGAAAGGGATGTCTGGGCAGGCAGAGGACTGGGGACATTCAGCACTCGGTTCCTTGAGAGGAGAGAGGCTGAAGCAGCAGCAGCAGCCGCTCTCCCAGGGAGCCTGCGGGAGACAGTTAGGTGAAGAGCTAATGGGAAGGAGGACATCAGTGAGGTAACAGAGCTTTAGCAATGAATTCTCACTGGGGAAGCACAGATGCATTTGAAAGGTTTCAGAGCTGGCTCCTCGACTCCTTTCCTCCAGCTACACAAAAGCATCTTCATTAAAACCCCAGCCTGAGCCACCAGCTTGTTTCCAAAGTAAAAGTAAATCAACAGCTGTGGGAGAGGGAAGAGGTGTGAGGGCGCTTTCAGACATTAATTGTGCAGATAGACAAACAAGGTGGTGAGCTGAAGGAGATAAGGAACCTATCTGCAAATCTCTGGCACTTAGAGGTACCTGCCTTTTCACCATCCTCCCTTCACATACGGGGAAAAAGATGTGGAAACATTTACAGTCCTGAGTACTCCTGACTTTAAGGCATATTTGGTCTTGGAACATACACAAGAACTGGAGAAAATCTGTTATCTTCCCACTGGGTCTGCAGAGAGAGTCCCAAGTGCTCCATAGTTCAAAGCAAAACTGCTTCCTGCGGCCTCTCTCAGGCCACGTAATAGATAATCCCATGTATCAAATAAGGAAAGAATTATTAAAGGCAAGGAGAGGACCACGAGACTACAGAACATCATCATCCTCAGTCCCATGCACTGGAGGATGGCACTCCAGCCAACAATAACACAAGGCATGGGCCTCACCAGCTGCAGACAACTGATTTTTGCCGACACAATGAAAGGCTGCCTGGAGTGAATGCCTGGGATGAACCTGCTGAGAGATGAACCAGCTTTCTTAGTGCCTGGTTACCACTGTTTCAAATAGGTAAAGGATCCCAGCAGCCCTAACTCTGGACAGTGAGGTGGATGGGCATGAACAGATTAACTTTGCATCAAAAAGGCAGGTGCTTCATGCAGAAGAGCACAATTAAACCTTTCTGCTGTAACCCTACATAATTCATGGCACAAGACAGTAAATACCTGGTGTGCAGGTACAGGCTGTTTGCTCTAACTGCCTCTAAATGAGGTACCTACTCAATCCCCCCCAAAACACTGCAGACACAAGCACTACGCTGCAAGGCTGGCTTGAAGCCGCCTTGAATATGCATTTGCAATATGCTAAGGATGCCTCTTCCATCCATTTAGCTAGAAACATCCCAGTGCTCCCATGTGTGACAGCAGGGGACACAAGCAGGGAGGAGAGACGGGTTCTGCTTTACGAGCCCGCTCTCCCCCATGTTCAAAATTGTCCCACTGACACCGAGAGGCACCAGGAGGGCACCTCATCTACTACTACTCAGCACTTGTAAAGGGATGGATGAATATTAATGAACTGATGTAATTAAAATGATGCAGACATTCAAGTGTAGTTTCTGCCTGTCCTTGTGTCTTCCTGGATAGATGAGGAAGAAATTCCCTGCTGCTTAAGGACACAAAAAATTAACAGCCTGCTGTTGATTACATTTGTTAACTCTTTCCCTGGTACAAAGCAGCAGGGTCTGCATTTAGCAGGTTCACTTAATGGTGTCATTTCTATTTCAGGGTAATGTGAAGGATCTCAGCTTTCCAGAGCAGCACCTCTAAGGCTGCTTTTGCTGGAGCTGACTTCCGCACCCACTGCGGAGATGCAGCTCCCACAAAGCAGCCTTACACACCTCACACTATTCAACCCCCACTGTAAACATGGAACTCCCGACGGAGGATTGGTGAGGAGCACACGAGAGACGTATGACTGAGCCTGACCATCCTTCGCGCTGCACATACTGCAGAGCTGTTCGGAGGACCCCAAGAGGAGGCGATCCCAGCTGGATTTCAGAATCCTAAAACTCCCCAGTTCCCCCCCATCCCCGGTGCTGGGGGAGGAAACCAGCAGGAGCATCTCTTTGCCCTGGGCAACTAACCCCAGCTTTGTGATGAAGAGGGTGAGGAATGTTATCTTCCAAGACTGATCAATCATCCAACTGTCAAAGGAAGAGTAGGAGGTAAGAGGCAGAGAGAAGCAGTAGGACTTTGCCCTGAGGCTCGGTTTCCAAAAGCAGCCAAGTTAACTCATTCCTACCTCTCCATGGCCAAACATCCTGCCACCAGCATGGTCTTCTACACAAGGACTGCTGGGAAACAACTCAGAACTACTGTAAGATTTCCACCAGTGTGTCAAAAAGAAGGAGAAAGATCTGAGGCCTTGGACACAGCTTGCTGAGGTTCACTTATACTCGGAAATTGCAAACCCCTTGCATCAGAGTGGCCTGTTATTGCCTTGGTCATTTCTGGAACAGCCCCACAGACACACACCACAGGTCACTGCCCTTTGCTTCACTAATGCAAGGCTCTCTGTGACCCAAACCCTGTGATTTTTGCTCCTGACTGGCTCCCAGTTTCACACTGGGAAACATCTGCAAGACACAGCAGCAGCTACACACATCAGTCTCGCAGGGAAGATGAAAACTGGACCCTGGCCCTCCAAAGTCATGGAAATAAGCTTACCTTCTTCAGCTTGCCAGTCTTAGTCCCCACAAACACCACGCTGTAACCGTTGTAGACATACGAAGCAACAGAAGTCATCCGGTCCCGGCTGGAGGTGAAGAGCGTGACCCCATCCACGGGTGTGGAGCCTCCCAGGGGCTGGTTGATGTCGAGCCCACAGAAGTTGTCATCGATGGGCACTGGCTGCAAAGAGGAGGTTTGGGACAGCCATGAGTGAAACACAGAGCACAGGACAGCCCCACACATGCAGAGGGGAGCCAGTGGTGCTGACAGCGAGGTGGGAGCCACCAACATGCCACCCTCTGCCCAGGGACCCTGCCAGCTTCAGCTACCTTCCCCAATGGCCAAGGCCAAGACACTGCAGCTGCTCCAAAACACATCTGGACAGGGCTGTGGAGGAGCCCTAAGTCCCACAGACACTTCCACTCTCTCTGGCACAAAAAGCTCAGCTCCAGAACAGAGAGAAACCTTCCCCACGTGAACAGGGGGATGAGGGAAGCACCTGCCTGCCTGCCTGCCCTGGAAAGGTAGGTAACCATGCAGGGAATGGGCTCCAGCAACCACCCAAGTACTAAGTGGGAAGATGCACTCTGGCTCCTTCCAGCGCCCCGCTGTGCACTCTCCTGCAAACCACCTCTCTGTGCCTCAGTTTCCCTTCTACGACACAGAGAATACGGATGTTGGCTTCCCCCTGGAACCACTTGTTACAAGTGAGGGAAAAGTCATTCTGCTGACGGCTAAGTATTATTAAACCACATCAGCTAAGATTGCTCGAGTGAATTCCTCCATGGCACAGGCAGCGGGGTGGTGACATGGGTGGCTGCTCGCCATCACACCGACTGCAGTCCACTTATTTTCCACAAGGGACATTAACTACCAAAGGCTCAGGCACATCTGGTTGCAGCTGAGGGGATGACTCTCCCTGGTGCAAGCCAGCACTCAAGATAATCTCCACCCTTCTTCTTTCATTTCATTTAACCCATGTTTATCTCTTCTCAGCAGCCAAGCTTACTGTGTTTGGCAAAAGAAGGCCCCAGGGATTCCCAAGTCATCCCAGGAACGATCTCTAAGTGAATTAAGATTAAAGAAGTCAGCTGAATAGAAACAGAAAACATTTCACTGCCATTTGTATTTATCTTGTTAGGTTGCCGATGCCACCCGCCTGCTCAGGGACAGGCAAGAGCTTTCCTCTTGCTTCCAGAGCCCTGGGCTGGGAACAGCAAACCCTTCCAGCAAGCTGCACACCTGTATCCATCTGCCTTACTGCTACCCCTTCTTTCCACTGTCATCAATAACTCTCTGATAAGAACGTGGACTGTGTCTGTTCTATGTTAAGGGAAACTGAGGCATAGCATCATAGAACGGTTTGGGTTGGAAGGGACCTTAAAGCCCATCCAGTTCCAAACCCTGCCACAGGCAGGGACCCTTTCACTAGACCAGATTGCTCCCAGGGAAGAACTTCTTCCTAAGATCTCATCTTTATCTCCCCTCTGTCAGTTTAAAGCCATTTCCCCTTATCCTGTCTCTACATGTGATCCTATTCTGCGAGCTCATGTTCCATAGGGCCACTGATACCAGCTCTCAAAGGCTACCACAGCCAACAGCCAGAGCACCCTTACCGCTTTAGTGCACTGGACATCCTTCCCCAGCAGCCAGTTGAGCTCCAGGTTGCCTTCCCCTTGGTAGCAGGATTGGAGGCGGTCCTTGATCTGAGCGTTGATGGTGCGGATGGGGAAGACGCAGAGTGCAGAGTCGTCGGGTGGTTGGTGGTACTGCTTCTGGCCCTTGGAGAAAATGGCAAAGAGGACATCCTCCTGTGCCGTGATGTTGAGGGACCTGGCCAGCACATCCCCTGGCTTGGAGAGGTACGCTGCTTGCAGGAGGCGGTACTCCATGTCTCCCTTGGTGCAGCCAAAGGGCAGAGAGACATAGGAGTGGAACTTGGGGTCATCTTTGCAGAGACGGACAATGCGAGATGTGTAAAAGAGGTCGCTGGCAGAGTTGATGGAGACACCCTCTGGGGTCTCAGGTTGGACCGTCAGAAAATAGACAAAGTTGCCACTGGCAAAACCATAGATGTAGAAGATGTCAAAGTGCGAAACAAGGGCCAAGGTATCTGAGGGGATTTTGATGAGGGATGAGACAAAGTCACTGTGGAGCTCATAATCCAACATCGCCGACGACTCCGGGTCCCGGGGAAGTTTGCGGCTGGAGAGGGTGGGGAAATAATCCTGCTTCCCATCCACCGCCGTGCCAATGAAGAGCTTCCCATCTTCGCCCTCCGAGCGCACAATCACACCATACATGGTGCCTGTCTTGTTGACGCTGGAGAGGTAGTGCTCCTTTTTGTGCGAGGGTTCCACCAAGATGAAGAGGTCATCCAGGCGCAGCAGCTTGCAGACCCCCTGGTAAAGGCTGCCACAAGCCAGCAGCCGGTTCTCAGAGTAGTCGATGATCAGCAGCTTGTTGACGTTGTTGGTGAGGGTGAGGACCTCGCTGCACGGCTGGACGATGAGGGGTGGGTAGCAGGATTTATTGTCCTCCTCAGGACCAGTTTTATGAGCTACTAAAATGGTCAGGTTACCGGAAAGCTTGTAAACCCTGTTGATAGCTCCAACGTAGACTGCTCCCGTGCCCTGGTGGACTGTTAGGTGGTTGAACGTCCAGTCCCGGTTCTCAGAGTGGAAAGTGCTGAACAAGGCATTGCTGGACACGTTTCGGGAGAGAGACGCCAGGAAGAGACAGAACAAAGCCACCGACCAGCCATCAGAGTCCAGTACCCGAGGCCAGTTCTTCCTCTGATCCATCCTGGGAAAGGCAGACTCCGTGTTCCCTGCGTGTGTCCTCTGCCCCAGCAATGTCCCTCACATGGTTCTGAGGAAAGAAAAGAGACACCGAGAGCAGAGGATTAGATCCAGTGTGCCCTGCAGATAAAATTCAAAGGAGACTTTCTAATTACACAGTCCTTGAGCTAAAGTGAGGACGTCTCTTAAGCCCAACAAAAACTTAAGCAGGCCTCCTAACTTACTGGTAAACAGTTCAGGCCTGATGCTTTGCCACTTGGTTCATCCTCTGCATGTTAATTTGTTGTGTGGTTTAGCTGTTTATAATGTGCTCTGCTCAGCCATGGGAGGGGATAATCAGCTTCAGCCCAAGACAAAGCCTGCAGCTCACACACCCAACCATCAATCTGCAATCTTGGCTAAAAGGTTGTCTCCTGCAGGGTATGTTGTTGGAAGCAGCAGAGGAAATAAGAGGTGTTTTCTACCTTTGCATCCTCTATGATTTCATTTGGAAACCTGAGGAAGAACTCTCACGCAGGCAAGTTCATTGAGCACATACACACCAAAGCTGCCAGCATCTCCCCTCCCCAGAGCCAGAAGCAGCTCTGAAGGTGCTTTTCAGGCTTCATGAGATACTCTGCTGCTGAAAAGCAGCTCCTATTGTGGTGGGAAGCATGTGGTTGGATCAGGAACCCAACGCTGCCAACAGCACGGTGTGCAGGGAAAGCCTGGCTGCCCATCGGGGCGCCCTGGACACATTTCCTGCTCTAAGAAACCCTACACAAAGCAACAGCTTAGACATGGGGTCCAAAAGACCCAACACCACCCAAATTGTCCATTCGCTGTCTGAGATAGCCCTATGGATAACAGAATTAGAGTATACTTTGAGGACAAGGTGAGGTAAAGACTCGAGGCGGAGACCTCTTGCCAAAATCTATGTGAAAGTAAGGCACAAAGCAGAGGCAGGTTTAGCTGTTGTGTTTGTGGGTGCTCCCGCAGCATCCAGTCCTCATTCAGAGCCCAGCGACAGCTGGAGCCCCGCTGACCCTGGGTCCCATCCTCCTGGCTCACACGGGTGCTCTGTGAATCAGGGATCAGTCACCAGGCTGGAATTTCCTTAGGAAGCGGATGCTCGCCTCCAGCTGAGTGAGACGTGTTCACATCAGAGCTTTCCACCTCAGGCTCCTAAAAGGCAGCTGGAATTGATGCCAGTTAAGCGCTCTGCCAGGCAGCAAGGACCCAGCTTAGCTGCTCAGAGGAGCCACCCAAACATCCCTTTGAGGTGGGCACCACAAAACGTCCCCCGGCGCATCCCTGCACTGGGGCTCTGCACCCCTTGTCATCACAGACAGGACACTGGATTGTGTCTCATCCTTGTTATCTCCTCCAGACCCAACATGACTTGAGCCCCTGGCTTGACATCGGCCTTCCACATCACCAAAGATGCATCTGACTGCCTGGACTTAAAAAAACCATCACAAAGTTATCCTTTATCTTCAATTATGCATTCCTCGCTCCAGCCTGGATCCAGGAACCATTTGAGCCTGCTGTCGGGAATGATGCTCTCCCCCACATTACAGCACCACAGAGGCTGAGCATGAGCCACCATTCCACCTGCATTTCTCTGCACCAAAGCCCCATCACCTCCCACCACGGCCCCGCAAGCCCCAGGCACACACACCAGGGAGATATTTGCCCTCCCTGCTGATGTGATCGCACTTTCCTCCCCTGCCCTACGCGCGGATGGAGGAGGCTGCTCCCCAGCACAGCCCAGGCTCTGCTGTCCTCAGGGCAGCCCCTGCTTTAATTGATGCTCATCTCCATTCCGGCCTTTCAAATCACAGTACTGCAAACCTGCACTGAGCTCATCAGCAAGTGTCACCCAAGCGCCGCTCTTTAGGCTTGTTACCACCGGGAAGCAGAGATGGGTGCTTCTGAGAGGTGACAAAGGAGCTCTGTCCCTGGGCTGCACGTCGCCGTGTCACTGACAAGACAGGAGAAAGAGAGCGGTAATGGGTTTCTCATTCTGCTCATAGATACATTTCCCCAGCTGATTGCTTCTTATTGCCAGGCTCTTAATTTCTACCTTGGGCTGAGGCAGTCTCCCTCTCTGTCAGTGAAGACACAGAACCTGCTGCATTCCCGTCCTTGTTTGGATGGCTGTGGCCAAAAGCAGCTGCCTGTGCTGCAGACCCCAACGTGCCGGGGTGACCTCCCCAGCTCTTCCCATTGAACTCCCAAGTGAACACCCCAAAATCATTCCCTGAATTCAGAATCTTGCTACAGAACACGAATCAAATGGCTCTTGAGGATGTGCTCAGAGGAAGGCTCACCCACATGAGGGCTGCTGGCGACCCACGGTGCGCACCAACAACTGATCACAGACAGCAGCTTTGATCTTGGATAACAACAGCAATGCAGCACGAGCCACAGGTCTCACTGGCAGGGAGATGGACCACATCTTGTACCATACAGGGAACTGCACCATGGGACACCTCGAGAGGAGCCCAGAAAGCTGGCACAAGAGCTGCTGATACAGGAGTCCTATAGAACATCTGAATTGGTGTCACAGCACCTTCAGATCAATGCACAAGCTCATGGCAGAGCACCTCAACATCACCATGTAAGAAACCTCGAGCACCATTGTTCCCAAAGCTCAGACATGAAACCCAACTGCCTTTGCCTTGGGGAGGGCACGGAGGTGATGGCTGCAGCACCACAGGGTACAGAGAAGACAGGCTCTGCCCTGGGCAGCACAAATGGGCTTTCCTCCAAGGCTGAAACATTCCTCGTAACAGCAGCCCCAAAAGAGAGCATCCCTCCGTTTCTCGTTCCTTAAGAAGAGGGCTCTGGTTCAAGAGGAGCCCAGAAAGTGAAAGAGATTCTGCAGGGAACAGGGAGGCTCTGCTGTACAGCTCCACACACAACAGTTTTCCTGCTCGGCAGCTTTCCAATATTTAAAACGTTGTTCCCTTACAAAGTGAGAAAAGAACAGGGCAAGCTAGAAATTAATACATTTAAATAATTAAAGGTGATATACATATGGGCCAACAGAAGCTCTTCACGTAGGCCACAGCAGTTTTATATCCCTCCCAGCAATGTTTTCATTCAGGAACAGCACAAAAGCCAGAGCCAGGCTGGGGCTGCTGCGCAGCAGAGCTGTCAGTGAAGCCCCGTTCCTACGCCGTCCTTACAGAGAAGGTTTTGCAGAGTTTTTGTGAACAGTCGCTGCCAAAGGCAAGAGAGATCATCCAGGAAGAGGAACCTGCACCTTCAAACATCGTTTGAAGACGACAGAGCACGGCCATGAGCTGACATCCAACATGAACAAGCCAGCGGAAATGATCCATCCCTGGCTCCATGCCACCCGCTGCAGGAGCTGCTCCCACCAGGTCCCCGCTACCGCAGAGCTGGGGCAACATGTGGGTGAAGAAGAGAGACGAAGCAGTGTGAGCAGCAGGTCGAGGGCTTGAACCTGACAGAGGGGAGATTGGGATGAGCTCCTAGGCACTTGTTCCCTGTGAGGGTGCTGAGGCGCTGGCACAGGGTGCCCACAGAAGCTGTGGCTGCCCCATCCCTGCAGTGCTCAAGGCCAGGTTGGACACAGGGGCTTGGAGCAACTGCTCTATGGAAGGTGTCCCTGCCCGTGGTAGGGGTTGGAACTGGAGGAGCTTTAAAGTCCTTTCCAACCCAAACCATTCTATGATAGACATCAACCATCAGCATAAACTCAGTGTGTGCCCTGCAGAGGAGTTTGGGGATGGCTGGGTACAGCTGCAGAGTTAAACACCAGGGAAACAGAAGAAGAGGCAAATTTAACTCTGATCCTTAATAGTATTTGACCATTAATTTTTCCTCTTCTTTTTTTTCCTTTGGAAGCCAGTTTAAAATATGGCCTTCAAAGCAATCTAAAGCTATTAGTAACGCAAGGTGAAAGAGAGAGTAAATTCAGGGACACAATATAAACCCGAGCAGCTGAAAGGCCTCAATTAAGCTGAAAGGAGTTATCTGGTATTTAAATAATTATTAGATTGAAGGAATAATCACAGGTCTGAGCTGATTTTTTTCCCCCACTGTCATCCTAATGGAGGCTATAATATTATTATTCAAATGCCCATGATTCTCATTGAGGGGGGATGAAAAAAGGGCTCATTTAATCTCCATGCGACAGGGCTTCAGGAGGCCCGATTAGTCATTTCTCTTATTTCAGCTGTCACTCAATCCCAGGCACCACGGTTTGTCATTAGTGGCATTTTATGCACATACACACACACACACAAATGAAGGAAAATTAAAGCAAAGCCAAAAAGAGACTCTCCTGTGGAAGATGATGGATCCAAGGGACAATTCTAATGTCAGCCGTGTGGCAGCTGCATTTGCTTCATGGGCCTGGGGTCCCTTCTTCTGGGGTACAGTTGGTCTTGTGAGCAGTGATTTATATACACCCTCACATCCCTCATCAATCGACTCTGCCCTCCTGGGACACTCCATCCCCTTTGTAAGTGGCACTTCCTGCAGCCCCAGCACCTCCGAAACACAGCAAATGCATCTGCACCGACCCGAGCATCTTCACTTCTGCCCTCCCAGCATCCCAGTGCCAGGTGCTTTTCCTTGCATCGCTCCCAGCCCAGAGGCCACCAGGCAATAAACTCCACGATGCTATTTTTGTCCTACGGCCACATGGGTTTGGGGATCTGCACCACAGAATGAAGCCTCCTGAGCAATAACTGAGCTCATGAGGAGTGGGACAACGGGCCCATGACTGCTTCCTACTCTGGAGACAGATTCTGCCCTTTACAGTCCCCGGCTCCGCAGGGCTGTGCTGGCAGCCACAGGCAGGAACCCGCTTCCCCAGAGCTGTTTATTCACAGGGATGGTATTTCACAGCCTCGTCAGCTTTCTGAGAAAGAGTTAAGAGGGCAAAATACAGCATTGTGATTATTACTTCCTCCAGGCCTGGGACAAGGAAGAGGAGGGGAAGAACAAAACCCAGCCGTGAAAAGGCATTTCCCTGATAACAAACATGATTGCCTGAATTATGCACAGAATTTGTCCAGACTTCAGATATTGGTTATACAATGCATACTGGATAAGGCACCTCTCCTCCCCTCCTCCCTCTCCAGCACACACATCCCAACAGGTCTGGGGTAAAGAGAAACAGGAAATCCCTGCTGCAAGCCCCATCTTTGCAACTGCCTTTTGGAAAGCACAGTGCAGTGCTCTGACCTGACCTTACTCCTGGCTTTGTCCCGGACAAACCTGCTTGAGCCTATGACAGTGATGAGGAGCAAGCATAGCCACAGCTACCTGCAACAGCCAGGATGCTGACAGAGCGAGGAGGCGTCTCTTTACCACTGACAAAGTCATCACTGGCTCCTCTGGCAAACCTAAAGCAAGACCACAGCCATGGCTCACATCCAGCTGTGTACTGCGGCTGGAGACATTTAACCCACCAACCCCAAAAGAGCGAGCTCCTAATGAACCCAGGACACCTAGGTGGCAGAAATTAGACCCCTTTTTCTTCCCCTGTGCTGCTACTTGACACCTGCAATCTGAGAAACCACAGCTGGCAGCTATTGAGCTTCAAGTACACTGCTGCCAAATAGCTTATAAATTACCCTGCGCTGAGAAAGGTGCTGGGAAAAGAGGACTTTATTCACCACGCAGTCCCCGAGGACAGACCCAAGGCTGGAGACAACGCCATGACTGCAGCACGGAGCAGAACAGACCCCGATTCTCCTGGATGAAGTATGACACAAAGGGAAAATGTAACACTGCTTAATGGGGGGCTTGGTCAAGTTAGGGGAAGTCTCAGTTTCAGCCAAACCTCTGCAAACAGGTCACTGGCTTTGGATAACATTCAATCATAAAGGTTTGTGGGCAGGATGCTGTGATTCTCTAATCCCGTCTCTTGCTGGAAGGATCAGCTATAATCTTCAGTCAATAGGTTTCTCCTCTAAACAAAACCAGAGTCCACAACGCCTTCAGGCAACCAAGGCCAGCATGTCCCTTCAGAAGTGCTTTTTACTAGCTTCTGACCCAAGTCCTGATGGACTGAGGTTTAGCCACCCCTCTTCACCGGTGCGCCTGAGCATCCTTTGGTTATTCATGAACTTGATTCCCAACAAAATACAATTTAATGGATGGTGACCTCCGGCACAAGCAGATTAAACCATTAAGCGATTCGCCCAAGGCTGGCCAAAAGGTCCCGGTGGCAAAGGGAGGAGTTTTATCTCCCCAGCCTCAGCCCAGCCTCTCCCTGGGTGACATCCATCTGCGCTTCATTACAAGAGGATATCACAGCACGGCCACCGAACTGGAGGAGTAAAATGAGCAGCAGCTTCTCCTGGCCTCACTCCAAGTGCACCACAGGCAAGTGAAGAACCCCAGCCTCAAATTAAATGGGTCCCCAGCCACTCCATTAAGCAGAAATCCTGAAACAGAAGTCCTTTGGCTGTGCCAGCCCTGTGCAGCGCGTGGTGTTCGTTATCCCCACCGCTCCCTCGGCAGCCAGATGTATTTACACAGTAGCCACAGTGCTGTTACCTAAGTAAACCAGGAAATTGTACATTTGTTAGAATTAGGTTCCGAGATGCTGAATCCCCAACTGTGCAGCTATAGATTTCACTCAGCCTGCAGCACTGGGATGCTGAAGAGCAGGCCACTGCCTGTGTTTACTGGTTACGGTACTGTGCTGCTCCAGAGTGGGATTATGAGCCACAACCACCAAGGCAAGCCTACACAACTGCAGAGCATCGTGCTGTCCATCACTGTACCTTCCCCCACTGCACTGTGAGGGTAGGGATGGTAATGGCATCAAGCCAGGGCAGAAGCCATCAGGATGAGAAGCAAAGGAACACACAAAGGGAGAGGTTCATCCCCACTCCGTGACCAGCACCATCGGCTCACCGCTTCTCTCCAGATTACAGCTGCCAAGGACGATGCTGGCATTCCCATTGCAGAAGTGGAAGAAATTACCATCCACCATGGTGCCACTGTGGGATTGCAAGGACTCAGAAAGGCAGAACACAACTGCAAAAGCCCTTAAATTAGCAACAAAACTGAAGCAGACAGGTTGATGTAGGAGAGAGCCACACAGCACTGAAGAACCCTTCAGGGACCATTAACCAGCCCTCGTCAGGTTTGTCTTAGTGGAAGTATGTGCTATGAACTGCAACCAACACCAGCACTATCAGCCACATGAAAGAAGTGCCTTTACCTCTCAGAGCCTCTTTACATAGGGTCGCTTGCCCTTTTAAGTGCATCACTGGGGTGCTTGATGCAGTTTGTGAACGTGTTTCCAAGTGCCTCAGCCCAGGGAAATGTAAAGCATCTCCATTCCTTGCCCAGTCTGCTCCACCGAGCGAGACGAGCAGTGACCACTGCAGAGCTCACAGCCGCACAGACAGCGACTGCTTGCTGCAGGGCCCCATGAGTCCCATGCATACCTGCCCATAGGGCTCCCAGTGTCAGCAGGTCCAGCCGAGGACCTGGAGACATCTCAACTCCACCCCACCATCAGCTGAACATCATCGCCTCTTCTGCAGCTTTCAGACATCAGTGTCTACTCAAGGAAGTGACTTCTCTTCCCACCCGTCTGCTCCATGCTCCTCTGCCCTGCTTTTCAATTTCAGAGCTCTGGCAGATCACTGATTAATTCAAGCCTGTTTAATAACCCTTCTGTTTAGATGAAACAAGCTGTCTTGTTTTCTTTATTTTGAACACTAACTCTCATTTCTTTGCTAAGGATCTTTCTGTCATTTACAAACTCCTCTTTGCAGCCAAGCTCATCATCGGCTGGAGAAAGCATCTGCTTACGTCCACATCTGACAGCAACCAGAAGTTACAGCATGAGCCTAAGGAGGGACTGGACACCTTGATGGGTGAGAGGCCCCAGAAGCCTGAGCTTGTCCTGCAGAACCATCAGCTACACAAATCCATGCGTAGTGCAGCCAGAGGGCAAACAGCAGGGCCAGCTGCAGACAACATGGGTGAGAGGAAAATACAGCTCTGGGACCCCAGCAGAGGAAAGACATGAACCTGCCTGAGTGATTCCAGAGGTGGCCATGAAGATGCTCCAAGCGCTGGAGCAGCTCTGCTCTGGAGCCAGGCTGATAGAAGAGGAGGCTCCTTAAGGGGAGCACCTCAGGTGCCTAAAGGGGCTCCAGGAAACCTGGAGAGGGGCTTTGGACATGGGATGGAGGGCCAGGACAGGGGAATGGCTTTAACTGCC
>JAOEHX010025572.1:0-10502 GCA_025448015.1 Bolborhynchus lineola | reverse complement strand
ATGATAAGGGAAATAACAAAGGAAGAGAATACAACAGCTCACCACCTGACGAATGAGCTGTGAACTACATCTTCCAGCTTCCTGCCCCTAGTTTTTACATCCTGGGCATGATGTGCTGTGGTATGGAATACCACTTTTGTTAGTTTGGGTCAGGTGTCCTGCCTCTGCTTCCTCCCGGCTTCCCCTCTTCCCTGGCAGAGCATGAGACTCAGAAAGTCCTTGGTCAGACTAAACATTTGAGCAGTAACTGAAAGCATCAGTGCTATCAGCGCTGTTCCCAGGCTGAAAGTCAAAAACGCAGTACTGCACCAGCTACTAAGAAGGAGAAAAATTACTGCTACTGCTGAATCCAGGACAAATAGATGTCAATGTCCATCCATGGTTAATTTAAACAATAATTGGTTGAGTGACCAAACAAATATATTAATATCAAATATGAAAAGAGGCAATGTGTAATATCACAATTTTCAAACAGTGGTAGTAGGTCTGAGATTGCTCACGGCATCAAATGAAAATGTTGCGTCTGTTTGAAAAGAGATCATGGGAGAAGGCATTGAAGAGAATAACGTATGATGAGAACACATAAATGACTGATTCAAACCAAATGAAATCTGATCTCATAAGGATCAGTTAGTGTCTCCAGTAGAAAGGTTTATAGAATAGAATCACAGAATAGCTATGGTTGGAAAGGACCTTAAGATCATCTAGTTCCAACCCCCCTGCCATGGGCAGGGACACCTGCCACTGGCAGGGGCACCTCCCACTAAACTATGCCACCCAAGGCTCTGTCTAACCTGGCCTTGAATACCACCAGCGAAGCAGCATTCACAACTTCCCTGGGCAACACATTCCAATGCCTCACCACCTTTACAGTAAAGACTTTCTTCCTCATATCCAATCTAAACTTCTGTTTAAGTTTGAACCCATTACTCCTTGTTCTGTCAGTACAGTTTCTAATGAAGAGACCCTCCCCAGCATCCCCATAGCCCCCTTCAGATATTGGAAGGATCCTATGAGGTCTCCATGCAGCCTTCTCTTCTCCAGGCTGAACAGACCCAACTTTCTCAGACTATCTTCATACAGGAGGTGCTCCCATGGTCATCCTCGTGGCCCTGCTTTGGGCTAGCTCCAACAGCTCCATGTCCTTTTGATGTTGAGGACACCAGAACTGCACACAATACTCCAAGTGAGGTCTCACGCGAGCAGAGTAGAGGGGCAGGATCACCTCCCTGGGCCTGCTGGTCACGCTCCTTTTGATGCAGCCCAGGATACGGTTGGCTTTCTGAGCTGCGAGCACATGCTCCCCGCTCATGTTCATTTTTCCATCAACCACCATCCCCAAGTCCTTCGGCACAGGGCTGCTCTGAATCTCTTCTCTGCCCAACCTGTAGCTGTGCATGGGATTACTCTGACCCAGGTGTAGGACCTTGCACTAAAAATCAGCCACTAAAGAACAGCTTCACCAGCCTCCAGTAGACCTGGCCTATCCTTATCTCTAAGTTGGAGAGACATCAATTTGATAGGTGGACCACTTGGTGGATAAAGAATTGGCTGGATGACCACACACAGAGAGTTGTGCTCAATGGCTCAGTGTCTAGCTGGAGACCAATAATGAGTGGTGTCCCTCAGGGGCCGGTGCTGGGACTGGTCTTGTTCAACATCTTTGTTGGTGACTTTGTCCGGGTTTGGAACTAGATGATCTTAAGGTCCTTTCCAATCCTAACTATTCTATGATTCCATGATTCTCTGTCTTTTGTGACAGTGTAAAACACTTTGCAGAAGTCCAGGTAGATGATGTCAACTGCTCTACACCTGTCCATCAGTTCCATGCTTTGTTTTTGCAAATAAGCATTAGGTAAACCCAAAACTGTTTAGCAGTAAGGACATTTTTCAGACTGCACTTTAAATGTGCTATGGATGTGCAGAAAGAAAGGAACAGAGCCAAATTACATAAGAAAGGGCTTATTAGCACAGTGGGAAACACTGTGGCAGTACATACAGCTCCCTGAGCAAACTCAATTCTTGCACAATCTGTCCTTGTATTTGTCCAGCCCTATATGCAAGCTAATGCATATCCATACAAACCATCATTCTAGAAACGACTCTACAGACAGCTCCTGGCATGTGCAGGGCAGTGTAGGCTGACAGCTGGTTCTGCCTCCAAGCTGAGCCAGGGGTCCATGAAAGTTTATGTGTACTGTGCTGCCTACTACTACCTGCACCTGTATTTTGTTTCCTGTTACTCAAGGTCATAAAGAGAGAACTTCATTCAACAAATTTCACAGTTTTCAAGGAAACAAAACTTCCAGCTTGCATGTTTTCTTCTCTTCTCCTTTGCATCTTCCAAAACTAGATTTCTTTTTTTTTTTTGGAGAAAAGATGCTTCGAATAGGAAAAGCCTTAGTTTGTACCTACTTTCTGTACATTTTGCCTAACCTTATGTATGTTTTGGACCTGTTTCTAAGTCACCAGAAAAATCTCCTATTAACATGAGTAAATGAAGTAAATAAAATAGCTGTACATCTTTTCATCATCACCTGCAACTGAATGCGTAATGCGCATGTTAGAAAGACTTCTGACTTTGGCACCAGTTATTGTGGTAGCATCAGGTGTCTATGAGAACAGTGGGATATATATGAAGATGTACTTTTTTCTGAGGAGAATTCAAGTCTTCCCTACTAATGGGAAACTCAAGCCTCAGTTAGATTGCTTGTAGTGTTTGTGTTAGTTCATTTCACAAATCCTAGTGTGCATGTCTAGTGAGGACACTGACAGACAGTCAGCACTGGGTTGTGCTCAGGACATGGCCAATGTTACTGCAGTGGTTTCTTCTTTCCCCTGCAGTTACTGCCTTGCAGCAGCAGCTGGAAAGGCTACACAAGCACTGCAGGCCACACCGACTGGTCTCCTGAGAGACCATTTCTCTCTTCCTGCATTGAGCTAGTACTGATTGTGTGTTAACTTCTCAAAGACACCAGGCTGCTACTCAAGTGTAAGTTCCTCTGACAGAGAAGATCACTATCCCAAGGGTAACATCTCAGTTCTTGGCAAAGTGCTTCTCTCAACTGGACCCATGAGGCAGTCAGAACTTTTAAAAATGAGTGAGGGTTCTTCAGATATATCATTTGACATATTCATTTAGTTCAGAGAGCAGCCAGAAGGGTATATAATTTCCCATGGATGAGACTATCCGAAGAATGCTCCTCTAGGGAACTGCAACAGGTTAAACTGTACCTGCAACTGGTGAACTGAGATGAGACTCCAAAAATTTCACTGTTTCATTGGGGATCTTTAATTTCTGCAACTTATATGTGTTTACAAATATATATATATGCACACATATGCATTTTCATATCACATATATTTTATCTATCTTTTAAAAAATGAATATATAATCTTGGGGTGTTGGTTGATGGGAAAATGAACATGAGCCAGAAGTGTGTGCTTGCAGCCCGGAAAGCCAACCGTATCCTGGGCTGCGTCAAAAGCAGCATGACCAGCAGGTCGAGGGAGGTGATCCTGCCCCTCTACTCTCCTTGCGTGAGACCTCACTTGGAGTATTGTGTGCAGTTCTGGTGTCCTCAACATCAAAAGGACATGGAGCTGTTGGAGCAAGCCCAGAGGAGGGTCACAAGGATGATCAGTACTGGAGCACCTCCTGTATGAAGATAGTCTGAGAAAGTTGGGTCTGTTCAGCCTGGAGAAGAGAAGGCTGCGTGGAGACCTCATACAGCCTTCCAATAAATGAAGGGGCCTTAGAGGGATGCTTATATAGAGAGGGACTCTTTGTTAGGGACTGTAGTGATAGGACAAGGGGTACAGGTTCAAAATTAAACAGGGGAAGTTTAGATTGGATATAAGGAGGAATTTTTTTACTATGAGGGTAGTGAGGCACTGGAATGGGCTGCCCAGGGAAGCTGTGAATGCTCCATCCCTGGCAGTGTTCAAGGCCAAGAGCTTTGGGTGACATGGTTTAATGGGAGGTGTCCCTGCCCATGGCAGGGGGTGTTTGAACTTGGTGATCTTAAGATCCTTTCCAACCCTAACTATTCTATGATTCTATAATTATATAATCTTATTTTTTCTTTTTTTTTTTTTTTTTTTTTTTTTAACTGGAGCCATGTAGCACAAAACATTATTAAAACTAATTGCAGCACTGAACTCAACCGGGGAGTCGACTGTACTGTAATTCATGTCAGTTGCAGTATTTTTAAAATATTTAGTTTACTCTCAGGTTAAAGTATCTCCAAATGGCCTCTGCATGAAACAGAAATGACAACTTGTTTCAGTGTTTTGCCCGAATGAGTAAATAGCAAACTGCTGGAACGCTGTGTAGAGAAAGACATTTTCTGGTGTTGTCAGTCTTGCTGCTCTGCTATAAAAGAATACTGTGCCTCAGACTGTTGCTTTGCATCTTGTGTGACATGTTGCTAAATCATTATGATAAGAGTACAATATTTAACTCTAGTGTAAGGTATAATTTTGAAAGCTGGAGCTTTAAGAAGAATCATTGCATCCTTTCACTTATTTCCAAATACAATTTTGGATCAGAAGTACTTTATTTTACAAACCTTTGATTGAAAAACAAAAATATTAAAAAAAAAAGGTCTGAAAATTCTGCTGTACTCCTAAGTGTCTGCTGGCACAAATAATGGAGGACCGAGCTTTTTGTTTCATTAGCTTTGAATTCTGCCCTGCAGAAGGAATCTTCTATCAATATTTTCTTTTGCCTTTGGTTGTGATCTTATCTTTCCATCCTGTGCAATAATGTTGTTATTGGCACTCTGGTATGTGATCATCATAAATGAAACATGAAACAATTCCCACTGTTCTAAGTAGCACTGATATTGCCCATCACTCCTTGTAGTCTATCCATGTGTAACTGTGTACCAGTCTTTAGAACATTAACTCTTGCAGAGTTGAGTTCCCAAATATTTACGGGGAAAAAATACAAGGCTCAGAACCAACCCAGCCATTGCTCTGTCTCTTTTTGTGCAGTATTTACAGAGGCTTTTAATTAGATGAAGATTTAGTCATCTTCTTATCTCTTTACCCTCCCACATATGCTCAGTCAAAGGAGACGATCATTATTCTTGAAACAGCTGCTGTAATAAAGACGTATTGAAATATTCAATATGCTTGCACTTCTTTTTTTATTAATAGTATTCTAAGTATTATTGTAACTACAAGAAGTACTGCAAGTTGGTTATAACAGGGAATCAGTTAGACACTGCCACTAGCAGAAATTAACTAAGGAAGGCCATTATGAGAGCAAAATAAAACAATTGGCCTCAGTTCCTTTAACATTGAGGATACTTTTTCTATCCTAAGTGAATATGCTACTGCAACGTAAGAGATAGTTCGGGTTTTTCCTAGCACACATACCATACTGTTCATTTTCAGTCACCACAGTTAATGAAACAAGTAATCTCCAAAGTGGCAGGAGGTAGGACAAAAGGTGGATTTGGCATTTAGCCATGTATTCTTTTGCTGATTCTTTTTTGGGACTTCAGAAGCATTTGAGTTAAATGCTCTTGTATTTTGCTTCTGGATATCTGGTGAGAGTTGAGGGACTATAACATATCTAGGTATCTAATCAGATGGTTAACAAAGTAAGCCTTCAGAAGAAACCAGTTATCCTCTATCAACTTCATAAAGATTAGTTTCTTTTGACATTTGTGTAATTATCTGTTTTTCTTTAAAAATACAGTAATGTATTTTTATCCAGAGAGACTTAAAATCTGTAATAGTACACTTGTAGTGAATTATTTTGCACCTGAGCATCGGTATATGGTATAATGAAGTACACTTAGGTGTACAAATGTAACCTGTAGTCTGAAACTAACTGATAACTTTTAAGGATCTGTTGTTAATGATGCACAGATGCACAACTTAGTCATTAATATACATACATTTCAGCACCCCCACACTTCTAGAAGAAAGAAAAAGCCCTCAGTGAATGGAAACTGGCTCTAGATTTTCTAAGTATGTAAATTAATACCAGCAGAGGTGTGTATGCTTTGATAAATTCAGGATTCCATCTGGATAGTGATAAGAGGTCTTAGTCAAGGGATTTAACTAAACATTATGCAAATATTTATCTCAGATGGAGGCTGGAAATCTTATGTATATATTCCCACAGTTGTATTTAAACTACTGTGGTTATTTTACAATGTGAACAAGAGAAAGCAGAGAAGTGCAAGGGTGCTAGCTAAGTTTGTTATGCTGAAAATGTAATACAGAATAATCCTTGAAACAGTTGGATGTGAAATTCAAAAGTCCTGCCTAAGCTTAGGAAATCGTAAATGTTTTTAAATTCATGAATTTCCACCTATAGTATTCTGTAATTTGAAAACAAACAGCTTTACCAGTAGGGTAGTCAAGATAACTTAAAGTGAACAAACAAATCTGGTTATCTCATTTAGAAAATTTACTTTATTCTACCACTAGATGCTTGGCAAATCCATGTAGTATTTTAATCCATTTTCCACTTGCTTCTATGATTTTATTCTTTTTTCTTTCAAAGATTTGCATATTGTTGAGATGAAAGAAATACACCTATAATTTGCCTGGTTTCATTTTCATCTTTCAGCATAGGTGACAGTAGCATATCAAGTGTGTACAAACATTTCAGCTGCCTCCATGTGAGACAGCTTCAGAAGATGAAGCTGTGATAGTGTAGAGATATTCCAGTGAGTCCTGGGAGTGGCACTGACAGCTACACACAGTATGCGCCAAAGATGGCTAGACTCTGGATTTTCATTATAAGATGCTTCTAATAGTGCTTTTATTTGTGCTTTATCAGCTTTAGTCAGAGAAGTTAATCTAAAGTAACATCTCTCATTTGATAGCTTTAATAGAAATATTTCTCTGCAAATTTGGCTTTTCACATGCTTTCCTTTTTCTTATGCATAGCATCATTTAAACTGATTTCCTTAAGTTTTGCTTACATTTCAAATGGAGATTTTTTTCTATCCTTTCATACCTTCTCTTTGAGTATTCAGTGTCTCTCTAAAGCCTACAAGAAATTGGGCTACCTCCTTTATTAACAAGTGATTAAGTGCAGATAAAAGACAGGTTTAAACTAAATAAGTTGTATGAGCTATTCATTCCCCATTTTTTAACCTCTTTTTATTAAATTGAACTGATAAATATGTGATTCAAAGGATGGTTTGAGCATTCTGTTCTTTTCCTGAAATCAGGGGATGCCATCTCCTATTCTTTCAGGTCTACAGATTTTTTTATCATTTTGTCTGATTGACCTCTTGCATTACCTGACAAGAGTATCATTTCAAGTCCATGAGTTAAAGGACTGAGAGAATTATGTCACTGCTCTCTCTCCTAACAGTGCTGTATCACAGCATTTTAATAAAATGTGAAAAGTGGTCACAAGGCATTTTAGTCTTGAGTGTTGAGTTTTCCTGCCAACTTCCTGCATGCACAACATGGTGAATATTGTGTGCATAGTATTTGTTGCTAAAAGCATCAGCCTCAAGGCATATCCTAGTAATGATATCATTTAAAGCTAATCAGACACTGAAAACCAGGGAGACTGAAAGAATTTTTTTACAATCTGACCACATGAGAAAACAGTCTCAGTATATTTTTATATGCTTTTGATAAAGTTAAAAGGTTAGTTCTACTGTGGCTAATGTGTATTTCTGCTAAACTCTAAGTTGAAAACTATATTTGAAGATACAAAAGGTATTAGCCAATTTTACCTACTACACTTATATTATAAAATAGGGTATCTGTATATGCAGATTTTTCATTTTCAAACTTATGAAGATTTACAAGGATCAGAGTGAGGCTACATGAATCTTAATGTATGATGTAAGCTACAGTCCTGGTTGTACTGAGAGAAGAAATACACATACAGAAGATGCTGTTGCTTTCTGTATTGAAACTGCTTCTTAGTACTAAGGACTTCAGTGTTACAGGTCAAGATCAGAACACAGGAGCAAAGGAATAATTCAGCTCCTCATTTGGCAAAGAAATAGAATTGTTTCCTTTTAGCTTGACAGTCTCTAGACTCTTCAAATCTTCACAAGTACAATTTTCAGCATCAATGTAACCAGTCTGTAATATTATATTAATGCTAATCTATTAAAGTACTTTGTGCGGGCTTATTTTAAATGTGGGTTTATTTTAAATGTAATGCATAATTTTGTGGCAAACCTTTTAGTGGATCTGTAAAATGACTTCTCCTGTAATCAGCAGCTCAGAAACAATAGCTTTCAATAAATCAGTGAAAAAAAACTCCTGCAATACACATACAGTTCTCCACAGAATCACTGTGCTTCATAATTCAAACATGTACTTTTCCCTTGTGAGTCATAACAGAACAGTGACCATTTGGAGCCCTTTAGAACGATAAAATAAAAGGAGTTCAACATTGAAAAGAAAAACCTGACAGTTAAAAGCTGGAAACAATTTCAAAATTATGCTTTTCCATGCAATAAATGCCCAAACTTCAGTTTAGACCTTTCTATTAAGCAGATGTTATTGGTATAGCTTGCTACTTCTCTTTCAAAGAATCTCAGTGCACTTACAAGATTTGTACCTTGCAACTACAATAAGTGCACGAGTGGGAAAAGATGGCAGAATTCATCATGTCAAAAAATGCTGCCCTACATTTGCATAACCATTACAGGGCTATTTGTTACAAAAGCAGTGTTTGTATTTCTTTTCTTACATTTCTCTGTTACTGCGTTTTTCACCTTTGCAGTGTTCTTCAGCAGGATTTCCACACCCAGTGCTTGTTTCACATTACCTCTACCTCTGGAAGAAAAGTTGAATAGAAGATTGATGAGACTATGGATAATCAGACAAAAAGAAATAATCTTTTTCACTATCCAACTTTTGTGTCTCTGCTTCACCTCTGATAAAGATATTCTCCAGTAGTGTGTAGGAATAGTTACACAACAGTTAAAGCAGAAATTACTTTTTTTCATCTCTTCTTAGCATTCAAAAGCCTCTTAGTACAGAAGGAACTAAGATTAATTCGTTTTTCTCAAGGGAAATGCTGAACACACGCATGTGTAGATGGACTTTTGTCACTTGTAGTAGTTTCATGCTTTAATCTGATTTACTGGCAATTGAAGTAATTTCTCTTAAACAGCAAACTCAAACAGTTCATCTTTGTGTGTGGTACAAAACATAGTTTGCTGGCAGTAATTTCTCCTTACAATGCATAGAATCACAGAAACATAGAATAGTTAGGGTTGGAAAGGATCTTAAAATCATCAAGTTCCAACCCCCCTGCCATGGGCAGGGACACCTCACACTAAACCACGCCACCCAAGGCTGTTGGCCTTGAACACTGCCAGGGATGGAACATTTACAACTTCCCTGAGCAAGCAATTCCAGTGCCTCACCACTCTAACAGTAAAGAATTTCTTCCTTATGTCCAATATAAACTTCCCCTGTTTCAGTTTGAACCCTTTGCCCCTTGTACTATCACTACAGTCCCTAATGAAGAGACCCTCCACAGCATCCCTATAAGCCCCCTTCAGATACTGGAAGGCTGCTGTGAGGTCTCCTTCTCTTCTCCAGGCTGAACAGCCCCAACTTTCTCATGCTGCCTTCCATACAAGAGGTGCTCCAGTCCTATGATCTTCCTCGTGGCCCTCCTCTGGGCTTGTTCCAACAGCTCCATGTCCTTTTGATGTTGAGGACGCCAGAGTGATGTCTCACGCGAGCAGAGTAGAGGGGCAGGATCACCTCCCTGGACCTGCTGGTCACGCTCCTCTTGATGCAGCACAGGATGCAGTTGGCTTTCTGGGCTGCGAGCGCACACTGCAGCCGACTCATGTTCATTTTTCCATGGACCAACACCCCCAAGTCCTTCCCCACAGGGCTGCTCTGAATCTCTTCTCTGCCCAACCTGTAGCTGTGCCTGGGATTGCTCTGACCCATGCGTAGGACCTTGCATTTGGCGTAAGTGCATACTTCATCAGGTTGGGGTCAGCCCACATCACAAGCATGTCAAGGTCCCTCTGGATGACATTCCTTCCCTCCAACATATCAACCAAACCACCCAGCCTGAGGTCATTGGCAAACTTGCGGAGGGCGTATTCAATCTCACTGTCCATGCAACCGACAAAGATGTTGAACAAGACCGGTCCCAGCACCGATCCCTGAGGGACACCACTCGTTACTGGCCCCCAGCTGGACAGAGCCATTGAGCACAACTCTTTGCGTGCAGCCATCCAGCCAGTTCTTTATCCACCGGGTGGTCTGCCTATCAAGTTGACGTCTCTCCAATTTAGAGACAAAGATGTCATGTGGGATAGTGTCAGACATTTGGGACAATTCCAGGTAGATGACTGTCATGGGTTCAGCAGTAGCAGTCATTTTTCCCCTTCTTGGTAGCTGGTGCAGCGCTGTGGTTTTGACTTTCGGCCTGAGAACAGCACTGATAACAACACCAATGTTTTTAGTTATGGCTTAGTGATGTTTGGTCTGGCCAAGGACTTTCTGAGCCTCATGCTCTGCCAGGG
>JAOEHX010025567.1:0-12631 GCA_025448015.1 Bolborhynchus lineola | reverse complement strand
TGGCCCCGGGACTTGCTGCTGTCCTCTGTGGCACTGAGCACCACCCCTTGTCAGGTCTTCCCTGGCCCTTTCTGGCTGGGTTCTTCTTGCACTGCTCTCCCACCACCACGGCACCGCTCCTGCTCTGCCTTTGTCGGGATGCAACAGAGGATTTTTTCCAGCTGAGCTGAAGGGTCTAAACTAAACCAGACTAAAATTAACCAAACCAAGGTGAAGTAAATCAAGTCAATTAAAAGAAATTTCTTTCTAAATGAAATACTCTTTCCACCTCTAACCATTGTGATTTGTGTCTTTGAAAGTATTTTGGTGCTGAAATACCCTTGGCATTTCAGGTAAACAATGTTCTGCTCATTGTACAACTCACTGTGAGTGCAGGGAATGGAATGGAACGGAATAAAATGGAATGGTATAGTACAGAAGAGACTGGAACAAAATAGAACAGAATACAACAAGAGCTGTGCTATTTTATGCATACAGAATCATAGAATAGATAGGGTTGGAAAGGACCTTAAGATCACCTCTTTCCAATCCCCCTGCCATGGGCAGGGACACCTCATACTAAACTACGTCAGTCAAGAGACTCCACCCAACCTGGCCTTATACACTGCCAGGGATGGAGCATGCACAACTTACTTGGGCAGCCCATTCCAATGCCTCACCACTCTCAGAACAAAGTACCTCTTCCTTAAATCTAACATAAGCTTGCCCTGTTGGAGTTTGAACCTACCACCCCTTGTCCTGTCACTACCAGCCTGAAAGAAGAGGCCTTCCCCAGCATCCTTATAGGCTCTCTTCAGACACTGGAAGGCTGCTATGAGATCTCCATGCAGGTTCTCTTCTCCAGGCTGAACAAGCCCAACTTTCTCAGCCTGTCTTCATATAGGAGGTGCTCCAGGCCCTGATCATCCTCATGGCCTCCTCTGGACTTGCTCCAACAGCTTCATGCCCTTCTTATGTTGAGTATACCAAAACTGCACACAATGCTGTAAGTGGGGTCTCATATGAGTGGAGTAGAGGGGCTGTATCCCCTCCCTCGAGCTGCTGGCCATGCTCCTTTTGACGCAGCCCAAGGATATGGTTGGTTTCTGGGTGTGAGCGCACACTGATGCCTGCTCATGTTCAGTCTCCTATGGAGCAACATCTCCACGTCCTTCTTCACAGGGCTTTTCTGAATCTCTTCTCTGTCCAAGCTGTAGCCATGATATTTATTTTCTTCTGGATTTTTATTCTGATTTACTCTTTTTTTTTCCTGCATAATTAAAGCTGCATCATCTCGGTAGAGAAGTGCAGCCAGGAAGAAAATTCTCAGACATTTACAGAGCCTAACAAACCTAAATCTTTCTTTCATGACTTGGTTTTATTTCTGTTGTGGTCTTCTTACATATCCATTAGTTCAACTGTGACTTTAGGATGCGGGCAGATAAACAGCAAAAACTGACTTACCAGGCAACTTTTTAAGGTATGGATAGCAAAAATTTCCTGTGTATATCTTTAGGAGTGAAGGGACTGATTAGCACTAAATTTTATAGTGATACAAGACCCTGTAGTGAACTGGAAATGACAAAAAAGTGTTTTGTGGTTTGGAAGAAGCACACTTCAACATATGTGTTCACAAGACATGATGTGCGTGTGTACCTTGTACCTTTACTTGCAGTGCATGTTCTTGCCCTCTTTTCTGTAAAATCACCCAATTTTGACAGAATTCCAGAAATTTTACATGAATGCCATGCAGTTTCTCTTTCTTGTAACCTTTTGCAACCCTTTAAACAAGGTTGGTTCATTCTATCATTTTAGCTGAGATTATTGGTGAATAATGCCACCGAACGAAATCACACTGTCATTCATCATAACTGCTTTGTTTCAGGGTCATTCTAATATAAAGTTTTTACAGTCCATAAATCAAAATATGTTGAAGCATATGATCCATTTATCCATGATCATAAATGTAGTTACTATTGGACAGATATATCTAATGCCTGCTTGCTCCTCTACATGATTCTCATTTGAAACAAGACAGCATTTGACAAGTTAGAAGTAAAACTACAAAAAAAGGTACAGAATAAACCTTGTAATTATACAGCATTGTATATGGGACCAAGTGAAAAGTTTAAAGTATTTCTTAAAATATTAAAAATACAAAACAATATTGCTCTTTAGGATCTGAGTTTGGGTGATGCTGTAAGTGAGACCTACTTTCTCATAGTACTTGATCTCGTAGTCCAGAATTGCTCCATGGGGAAAGTCCGGCTCTTGCCAGGAGAGGGCAATGCTGTTTTGGGAAGCCCAGTCCTTCCTTACCATACCTATCAAGGAGGGTGCTGAAAGGGAAAAGGATAACTAAGGGTTAAAGACGAAGCACACGGTTTATCCTTCCAATCTACTGTTTTAGGATACCAACCCAAGGTAACTTGGACCAGACAGAAAGGCATGACAGATGGCAATTCTCAGGAAAACCATATAACCTGGAATTAATGTCTCAAGTACGTAACAGTAACTCCTTTGTTAAAGTGGAGACCAGCTTCTGAAAAATGGCTGTATGCAAAAACATAGAAAGAAGAGCCTGTGCCAGCTCCCACTACCAGCTGTGTGCAGCCAAGTTGCACTACTGGTTTGGAGGACATCACGTCCAGAGCAGAACCACATTTCAGAGACAGTAAATTCTACATTCAGGACAATCTTCATGAAATGTTATAATTCAACTGTGTAAAATGTACATGCAGTTTACACTCTGGGGTCAAATACAGTGACACAGCTTAAAGCAGATGCAGCAAATTCTATTTCTGCTAGCTGGGCTGGCAGCAGCAAGGGCATTTTAGCCTGTCTGTGAGGTAGCTATGAGCCCAGAAGAGCCAGCTTCACAGAGGCCAGCGGCAGGGACTGTGTTACGGACAAACCATGAGGGCAAAGGCACCCCCAAACTTAACTCCTGTAACTGATACTGCAGGTCTCCAGCAATACAGTTAGTAGGAACCATTTCTAGAAGCTATTGCAAGGGGCCCAACATGGGCTGATTCACCCAAGAGCCAAATTATCTCACTAGGGGGTTAACTAATTTTAAGAAACAGATTTTCTGCCCTTTTGGAAAAGAAGGTGAACTATTATCTATGCAATCATTTCAAATGGTGCAAAAACTGCATTCTAGAAAATGACCTTTGCTTATTTTATTAATCTGGTCAAGCCCGTCATAGGAGATCTAATATTCTCCTGACATCAATGCTGTTTCAATAGTATTGATACGCAGCTTTCCCAAATATTACAACAAAACCACTCTTTTTGTACAAGAGCCTTGAAGACAACTGAGCCAGCTGAACAAACCCATCCACCACAAAAACCCCACGAAGTTCTTCCAGTGGTTCACAGCTTTCACTGTTTGTCTTTCCACTACCAAAGATTGGTTTATTACACACCCTCCCCATTCTTCTCTATTATGAATCTTACTTAACCTCTTCTAAGCTTCCAAGGAGCTGCCTTCTAAAAATAACACATTTTTATGGCTTCTGTTTTTATCTTTTGAATGAAAGTATCTCCCTAGGAAAATTAAATAAAAAATCTGCTTCTAATCATAAAATTCCATGCCTTAGTTTTCTTTCCTGTAAATATTTCAGGAAGTTTAAGACATGAAAGCATTAAAACAATTCTAGAATGGAAGCAAACACGGGAGAAAACAAACGTGGTTGCTTTCCTTTGAAAAAAGGAAAACTACACACAGACATGCACATAACAATCTTCTTCTCTGTGACAGTGCATTTATCTGAGAGAGAAAATTAACTTCCATTCACTGTCAATTCTACGATATAATAGTCCAGTCCTCCCTGATGAGAAAAAACCCCGCACAACCCAACAACTAATGGAAAAAACTACCAAAAGTATTAAGCGGACAAAGTAGAACTTACTCAGGGAACAGTCATAAACTTGTACTAACGCCAGTTCAATTACAGGTCTGATGTAAGAGAATGAGAGACAGAAAGAATTCTTGCCATCCTGAATAAAGATTAACCTATTTTTCAGGAAGTCCTTTAAAAGCATAATATAAGCAACTGAATAGAAAAATATACAAATAAATAAATAAAACACATTCATAGGTTCTGGGCAAAAACGTTATCCCTGGGTATGTGTAACTACTCCCTCAGTTAAAATGAAACTTTTACCCTTGAAATTGAGGGTGAGACCGAGCACTCATAATGTTTCTCTGGGGTAACATCAGCTACTCCAAGCAGGGAACAAAGATAAGTCTGTTTAAAGAAAAACAGGAGCTAGTAAACATGGATTTGTATTTGGTAAACGCTGAACAAGTGCTTACAAGGGCACTGCTTATATACATTTGTTTACTACTTCTTGTTTTGAGTCATTCACTGGAATCCAGCTGTAATTTACAGGTGGGTCTGAGGGAGCTATAGCAACCTTTCAGATACATCTGGTACACCCTGTGTGCCTGCTCACAGGTGATGGACATCAGCTGGACCACCTTCCCTAGCATATCATGGCTTCATCTCACTGCATTTGGGGTTCACTAGTCAGACACCTAAATCCTTGTGAAATGACTGAGGTTGATTACAGAAAACACCAGGTTAAACTGCAGACAGTCACATTTTTGGCCCTTCTAGGATTTTTTAAATACAAATTACTGCTTTTACACTTCTTCAAATCATCACCTACCCTGTATAAGCTTCTCATATGTCCCTCATGGTGTGCATTTTCCTTTGGGTTCTGATTTCCAAATTTATGTAGCAATTTATTCAGGTTTTCAGCCTGAGCTCGCTCTCTGCAGTAACTCTGCCATCTGAGGAACTGCATGTCAAAACACTGTTCTGGCACATCTGAAGATCCTCTCAAAAGAAATAACCCCAGTCCTCTTCGTGGGAAACAACTCAGTAGTGTATTAAGGGGAAAAGAATTACTTCAACCTTCTCCTAAACTAGCTGTGCTTCTCTTGCACTTGAAACTGAAAACCCCATACAGGAAGGCTCACATCACATCTGTAGTACTGTGCCAGCACTGCACTCCCTAAATCAAAATGCAGAGGCTGTGAATATGAGAAATGTATCTGTGTTTGTATTAGTCTACCTGGCAAAAAAAACCCCACGTACCTTTCAACAAAAAGCCACAAAAGAGCCACCACTGACCATTTCTTTTATGTTCGTAAGGATGATCTTATATATATCATACAGGGGTTATGTATTCACATCTCAGACAAAATAAGGACTTTTAGGAAAAGGACTCAAGTAAAAAATTAATTGTACAAAGAAACAGACAAATAAACCTAAGTAATTAAAAGCTGCAGCTAGCTCATTTTCTAGCTCTTTAGTTGTTGCAAAATGCTACTGATAGCAATACTTTGTATGGAGAAATTTCAGCTTCTTGTAACAGTTGCTCACTAGAGCAGAAGTTATTTAGACCCTAAAGATCCTATCCATTTATTGTTAAAGCTCCTTTTAACTGGAAAATTTAAGATAGGTAACTCCTATTTGCCCATTTATAAAGACTGCTCTAATGTTCCTACGATGAATCAATGGCAAGTTCTTTTAATTAGCTGCTTCAAACCCAGTAGCTGCAGGAGTGCTCTAATTCAGTTACCCAATGAAACCATTTCATATAAAAAAAATGCTTAGAAGCTCAGCATGGCTTTTAATCACTTTAATGGCAGCATTTTCTTGCCACTGGTACTAGGCTGAAGGATGTTTTCTGGCTCTTGAGCTCAGTGCTGATCTCTGTTTTGTACTGAGGATCCTTTGCACCATCTGCTCTTTATATTTTCCTCTATACTGTCATAAATTTCTTGAAGCACGATGAGTCATCTACAAAGCTGTGAGTTCCTCATTTAATTTAGTCTGTTAAGTTTGTCTTTTCAAATTTGTACTGAATAATGAACATTCATTCCTTCATTCAGAGTGAGCTTATTTTATCCTAAATCTTTCTGGCTTCTCTTTTTCAGAACCCCTTTTCTCACAGGCTACACAAAGGACAGAAAATGTGTATTTTAAATGACGACTGGATTCCAGTGTCACTTCTCTAGAGACTTGCTCTTCTTCTGAAGTTGACTTCCATTATCTTCCTGATTGGAAAGCAGATGATCTGTAGGGTTTCTGAAGCTTTTTTCCTTTAGACCATTTTCTAAATTTGCAATTTCTTGTTTCACACTTTTTAAAGTGAGCTAAGTATTGCCAGCACTTGTCCCCTGGTTTCCAGGGTGGAACAACTTTGGTATGGCACCCATTCACTATGAAGAAGCTTCAGACCCAAAGGCAGCCAACGACTAAAGCTCACCTGATGTCTACACATGGAATACTCTACCCCTTGGGTATCTCATAACGGATCTTATTTCTTTGGTGCAGAGGAACCATGGCAGCTCAATGGCCTTTCACTGGCTGGCAGAGCAGCTGTACCTACCAGGTATGCACAATCACTCGCTTGTCACAAAAGAATATACCATTCAACAAGCAAGAACAGCTGTACCATCATTATCCAATTCCCTCCTTCCCCCTCTGCACTGGACCTGTTTTGGCCAAAGCTAATGAAGTGCCAGCAGGTACAAATTTGGAGGGGAGGGAGAAGAAAAGAGATCTGAGAACTAACTGCATACAAGCTGCAGTGAGGACTGCAAGTTCACTCCTTTGGACACCATCCTCTTGAGAAGGCTGTGGGTCTCAAGGTGTAAAATCCATTCGGGATAACGTCGGTTAATTTAGTTAGGTGTTTCTATACCTCTACCATTACCAAAAATAATCTGAATCACATAGTTACATGTTATTCTTTCATCAAAACCTCTCCTTGCTTCAAGACAGAGGAAAGATTCAAGACACACTCACCAAAATATAGGGCTTTATCACGTTTTCTCAGTAGGGGTTTCCCAACAAAAGAGGGAATCCAACCCCTTCCCTGCCTCTTCTCTCCCTCCTACTTCGGCCACTTCCCAACTGCAGCTTGGGGGGAAATATGAAGGCCCACTCAGCAACCTTGCTTCTCTTTGAAAACTAATTAATCGATCCCTCCTTGTTTCATATGCTATAATTAGAAAAGGAAACCTACTTTAACATCCTTCAGGGAGCCTGCAATTCTCTTGTTGGGGAACAATGTCTTTCATTAAGGGAAGGACAGTTGATATAAGATTGAAAATGAAGAAGTGATCTATATTTGTGTTTCTCCTTACAAATACAGCTGTAGTTTAAAAACACCATGGTCAGTTTTTTGTCAAACCATACATATGTGCATCTAATTGTTAATTACAGAAATGTGACAAGGTCAAATTTTCCAATGCTTTTCCTGATGGTAAAAACAACCTCTGCACTCATTTCTACACCAGAAAACACTATTACATTTATAGACTGTTTCACTAGTCTAGGTTCTGTAACTGCATTAGAATTTCTATACTCTTGGTCGCTGAGTATGATTTTATATTATATGTAGTAATAAATAAAGTCTGAGATTTTACTCGTGATCCCAAACTTGGAAAAATTGTTATTTCAGGGCACAGTAAAAAAGAAATATTGATTTTAGTTCTGATTCTAGAAAGTCTGTAAGAAAGGTAATATGCAATAAAACCATGTTTTCTTAGAGGAGACATTTCACGCCACTAAGAGAACTGAAAGTAATGAAAGACGTTTCCTGATCAGTGATAACGCCTCCAGTATTATCAACCTTTGAGATATTCACCAAAGAAGGATTTACCAGAGAAGTTAAGAGGCCAAAAGCTTTCAGCCTCCATTACTAAAGCCATGCATGACAAATACTAGCGGTTAACGGACAAGCATGTGGCTGTGCTGCCTATCATCTATAGTGATCTTCATTCCTTCAGTATGTCCTCCAGCAGAGACACATTTCATCCTTTCTTTTCTTTTGTGTTTGCTTGTTAATCCTTCTGTTGCTGTCTTTGTAGAATAAAGGAACAGAGACTATTTTATGAGCGACAAATGCAATATACATTGAGAAGACCTACGTTTACATTCATTTCTGGTTGCGCTCTAGAGACTTTCTTTACTCTTTTGACTGAGGTATCCTAATGTACAATGTGAATGTCAATACCCCACACTATTTATAATACGTCAGCACTTTCATGTTAGAAGTGTGTCTGTCAATATAAAAGGCTAAAGCCAACTTTACATGGAAAAAATCATGGAAATATACGCATTAAATTCAATACATAAATTCATAACCCATCTCTCTGTATGTTAAAGATGTCCACATGGCTGAAACAACTTTGGGTTTATTTTGAATTCAGTAGGAATTCATTTTCCTACCATACAAGGCTGATTCCAATTAGTAGAGTGACCGAATATTTGGTTCTTTACATAATAGAGTCTCCTATCTCCGTGATTACTTACACTGTAATTCACAGTTATTATGCTTGCAGGGAATACTACTACTGCCACTAACCCTGGAGTTCAAAGTTGAGCATGGAGTTTTTCTGACAAGGCATTAAAGCTAGAAAATTAACAAGTCTGGGGTGAAAAATGATGGTTTTTACTTTATTTTCTTACACTAGTTCCCTGAAGGTTTGCATTCAAAAGACAGCCTAACAGTATGCTTCTTTGGAAGAACTTCATTTACTGAAAACGAGGCCTCCAGCAAGCTATTATTATCGTTTTCCCTCCGTTTTAAATTCTCTCCCCTTGCAGATTTTCATTGCTTGCTCACAAATGGTGGATGGAAGCCAAGTGAACCTAATACCATTATCAAAGAATGGATTCTGCTACAGTGTTGTAGGCTAGAGGTCATGATAGATGCAACCCCCAAATCTCCTCCAGGCTAAACAATGCTCAACAAAATTCTTTTCCTTCTAGGTTCCATAATGCAGTTCTTTCTTCTTTGTTGCTCAATTCTCTCTCATCTATTCTTGATATTATGTATGAAGACAGTAATTATTCATCCATATGATTTTGCAACACTACAAATTTCCTTTCACTCTTAGAATGTGCCGCCATTCATTATCTCACAAGCTTGAGACAAAAGCCCTCCTAGATCTTTACTTCTAACAGGACTTGCTCTGCCCCTGATTCTTCAAAACAGATTATAGTAGAAGATGTTAAAAGCAATTGTATAAAATAAAGCCATATAAGCTGTCAGTCAGACTGTGAGGAGGTTTAGTGGTGGACTTGGCAGTCCTGGTGTAGCAGTTGGGCTTGATGATCTTAAGGATCTTTTCCAACCTAGCTGATACTGTGGTTCTATGATTCTGTTCTCTCTGACAAGGTGTATGTGCAAAACCCTCAAAGTTAAAAAGTATTTAGCTTAATTTATAATGTAGTGAACAATTTGGAAGATTTTAATAACATGTTTCTTAAAATAACAGCAGCCAATAAAGATCACATAAATGTTTTACATAAATGTATGTTTTAAGGAGTTAGTTTATATGCTCTTTATTTCTGAAGCAAGTGGGATAAATTCAGTTCAAACAAGCTTAGCAGAAGGGTGTGATTCCAGGAATCATATGGAAACAAAAAAGTCTGCAAAACTGAAAAGGGCTGCGTGCCACATAAATGGAAATCATGCCAAATCAATGCCCTCTGATAATCAGAAGTATTTGCACCCAAATAAGTAGATTCTTGGCTCCCTTCCATTGCTTTTTATTGCTGGAGCAGCAGGAGACAGCTTAAAGACCTAACAGGTCACTGGGATTCCTGAGAGAACATCTCTCCCAAAATCAGAGCCTCTCTGTGTTTGTTTGGCAGAACGCACCATCATGGTTATGTAGCAACTGGCGTTATCAGCTCACATGAAGTAGCAATAACCTATGTGGCTGAATGCCACAGCAAGAATATGGTAACTGGGGGGGAGGAAGTGGGGCAGAAAAAAAAGCCCTTTGCTTCATCTGTTTCTTCCAGGCATTTTGCTCAGGAACACATAATAGACTACTTGATGGCACAGGGAAGGGGGCAAGAGCCCCCCTCCCCAGAAAATCACTTTCCTTCCCATCACCTCTTAAGACAATTATAAACCCTGTTGTGGCACCCATACAGCAGAAGTAACAGATTACTCTGTTCATAAATAGCTATTCTGCTGCTTTCAGAAGCTCCAATGTTACATGTTGTACTGTTCACTGCCCCTCCTGACTCAGACATAAGGGCAAGCTACAGGTTGCTGGCCGGTGGCACATACCATTGAAACTGGTGTGCGTGCTCTCTGAGGGAACTATCCCTGACATGCAGTTTTCCTCTCACAAATGAAGGCAGAGTGGCTTATAGGGTTTCCTTCTTAGGAAACCTCTGCTGAAAAAGAAAGAGGTGAAGAAACTGGTTTATCAGAAGACTCAGATCCCTACTGCAATGATGTTAATCAGCATGAAAAAATAGGTGTTCCAGCCCACGTGTTATGCAAGTTATAAATACCATGCCAGCATCGCCAGGTACCCCATGGTGTGGTGACATCCTGTGCTGACACATTTCTCTGGAGGACTTTGTTTTCAGCCTCCTAATGTGACTTGTGAATTGGTACAAATGTATTGGAAATGCAACTTGAGGTTAAGAAGGTGTCATTTATTGCAGCAAGGTGTCATTACGGAAACAGAGCTGTAACTAAGTCTTATTCAGCAGCAACCCCTCCGGGGTCAACTGGAACCAAATTGCTCTACAGAACTTCCTGCTGCTAAATTGATCTCAGAAGTTTGAAAATGAAATAAGCAGGTTAAAAAGCACTAGGAAATCTGCAATCTTTTCACTCCATTAATTGCTACTCATCCTGCTACGTAACAAAGACAAACCTAAAATGTACACACATTTCTGCAAATCTCTCCCACTCTTATTTATATCAAGACATGAGACTACATCAGATTGCAGGTCATTTTCTGCCAAACAGTACTTTACGGGTCTGAAAGAGGTTTTTCTTTTAGCAAGTAAAATCATGAATATTTTATATGAACTTCTGTGAACCCTCTGTAAAAGCTGTTTGTTGCTGGTGCAGAGAATGTCAGAGCTACCCTACTTCAACATTTTGAGTGACTATATAAGTGCATGGAGACACATCTGATACTTTTTCCAAATGTACATCTTAAACAATTTTCCCACTGATTTTTCAAAGCAATGCATAAATCATAGTGATGATAAATATGCCTTCATAAATTAATTCTCTCAGCGATACAAAATTATATACTATTTGCTCTATATTATACTATAAATATATAACATGCTATATACTGTATATGACATATATATAACACAAGTTGTATACAATATAACATATATACTACGTAATATATAATAAAATATTATACATTCAATAGAATACCTATGTGTTGCATGCTACATGACATTATATTAATGCTAAAAAGATTCCAAAGGTAAGCTATTATCTGTTCATTACAAAGAATCATTAGGTAACAATAAGCACTAATGCTTAGTCTGTTCTATACAGGGTCAAGTATCTTTTAAATCACAGAATCACAGAATCATAGAATAGTTAGGGCTGGAAAAGACCTTAAGATCATCCAGTTCCAACCCTCCTGCCATGGGCAGGGACACCTCACACTAAACCATGAGAACAAAGACAAAATATCAATGAACACACTCTGTAGTGAGAAAGCATTTATGTCTTTATCAGTTAGAGCACAGGGATATTTGCACACCTCTGAGTCTGAGGATGGCTCTCAAGATGTGGGATAGAAGCAGTGACACTTGAGGCATCAGGGCAAGTCAATCCTAAAAGCAAACCGAGGTCAGAGGGAATGGATGGATAGTCTTTCTCACCCCTAACTTCCACTGTGTCTAGGATCTGAGGTTCAGAAGGGGCAGAGGCTCTTTCTCGACTGTTGTACTCATATATTCTGAAAACACGTCACACTAGTATTAAATGTGTTTGGGGGGGGGAAGAAAAGAAGTATTTTTTCTGTTTTTCAAGAACACTGAATCACATATTCATGAAGACACACCCCTGCCCCCTGAACAGGGGCCTAAAGAGTTTTCATCCTTCTGACTTATACGAAAATTAAAACACTAATAAAACAGAGCAGCCTAGAAACTAGATCAGACAATGTTTCAATGTAAAAAGATGTTTCAAAGGAAAGTTTGTGGAATTCTGGGCAATTAGGGAATGACCTTTCAAAAGGCAAGCTTTTTCAACTATTAGGTAGTTGGCTCATGCTCTGAAGCTTGTGATTTTACACTTATTACACATATCTATGCTTATGCACTGATAGGCAATCTCCTGACACAGATCCAGGTGAGAAAGAACATTCACACTTCCAGATCAGTGCATCACTTAGCTTAGGAAACCTGGTTTTTATTTCCAAGAAGTTGGCCTCTTAGCAAGACCCTCTGAACTCTCAGAGCTTCTCCATTATGCCCCTTTGGTATTTCTATTCTTTTTCTTGGCACTGCCTTATGCAGTTTTTCCGTTCTTCAACATTTTGCATGCTGAACTCTGTCCCTGTGGGTTTTTTCCAAGTCTATTCTTTGTCTCCTATCCCTATGCCAAACCAGCATGATAAAAGTGTTTCCTACAAAAGGGAAAAGCAGGAAGGTTTGGGGAGAGAAGCTGAGCACTGCTGTTCCTTCTCTTCATCTCTTCCTGTCCAAGAAACAAAGTCTAGGTGACCTGCTGACACATGCAGTGTCTGAACTGGTCATTAGGACAAGGAGTAACAGGTTTAAACTTAAACAGGGGAAGTTTAGATTGGATATGAGGAAGAAATTCTTTACTGTGA
>JAOEHX010025561.1:4269-29524 GCA_025448015.1 Bolborhynchus lineola | reverse complement strand
CTGCTAAAGTCTCAAGTTGTCCTCAGCCTCCATAAATGAGGACTGCAGGGGAAATAGTTTCATGGGTATCAGCACAAGCACTGCATCCTGTTTAATATTAATAGTGAGAACCAAAGGGCAGGGGCAAGACAAGTAGCGGAACAAACTGTTACATTCCAGTGTAGGTCATCCTAGAAACATTAATACTTCACTGGTGTCTTTTCTGTCTTACCACCTCAAGTGGCTCTTCTAATTTTACAGAAAATCTCACCTGAGTCCTAGTTTGCAGACAAGAAAAGATTTGATTAGAACCTGTAAATTTTTCTCTTTATTCTCTTCATTCTCTTCTTTCTTTTCCTTCATGTCTTTATTTTTTCTTTATATTCCCTCTGTTTTCTTTCTTTTTAATTTATTTTTTTAATATTTTTTCTTTATTGTATTTCATCGCGAATGAAGACTTCCAGCAGGAACAGTAACTGATACATAGCAACAAACATTCTTCCTGAATTACCGCATTGCAAATTTCCTGTGTTTGGGCCCAATTCTGCACTCTTTACCCCATGAATTGTCCCAGGGATGTCAAAGGGACGTGAACAGGGAAAACGGATAGATCAGGCAGGATCAGGCCTCAAACAATAGGAGCATTGTTGCTGAGATATGAAGCAGCCTGCTGAAGAGGTAAACAGTTAAGAGATGACAACAAGTGGTCAAGTTTCTCAAGGGCAGAGATTTAGAGGAGCAGGAAGGTTAATGTGGGCCCTGGTGCAAGTGGAAGCTAGAGGACGTGATTGCAGTTCATGGGAACCAAAAGTGCAGGATGGGATACATTCAATTCAGTTTCCTTTGCAGGCTTAAAATAGAGCCATTGTAAATTATGTCAGTCTGTCTCAAATCTTGAAAATGATTGTTAAAAAGGTCTCAGAATACACAATGTGTATTGTTGAGTGGCTTTGATGTGTGAAAGATGAGAGCTTATGATATAACACAAATTAAATAAAAGTAAAGTGGCAGCATGCTTTTTGCTTTTTTTGCTTTGTTTTTAAACTGTTAGAAGGAAGGTAGAGCAGAGGTATGGACAAATTTTAACGTAGTGAAGAGACAAGAAACAGCGCAGCCTTGGGACTTGCCTGATACCTCTTTTCATTCCAAGAATGCCAAAAGGGAACACTGGGGAGCTGAGCATTATCCTCTTCAAAACCAGATTTTAACTTACAGACCTATAATTTTGTTGTTGCCCCAATATACTCGCTAAGGTCTGTGTCAGCCAGAAAGTTAGGGACCTGTAAAATCTCATTTGTTTCAGCGACGTGATTCACTCTTCATAGTGTCTCGCTTATCACAGCTGGGAAAACTTTCTGCATCCTGCTACTAAAAATGGTTGCTGGAAGCTATGCTCTGATCTGCCAAGTGTTGCAGGTTAGATCAGGCCCATGAGCTTGAGATAGATCTTCTCCCATGTTTGGTTTCAGGCTTTCTCTGAGTGCTGTTTTTGTGAGGTTGAAGCTGTTCTCATCCCAGAGGACTTTGAAAGGAAATCCACTGGCTGTTTTGAGCATCACACATGCAAATAAATGCAGCTGCATTCTTAATTGAATTGTTGTCGAAATAAGTGTTTATTTTTTCCTGTACAAGAGACAAATAAGCAACATTAAGACTAGTAAAAGTATTAAATTGTGGAACTTAGAGTTACAGCGCCCCAGGCACCTGTAGGGACTGTATGAATTCTACGAACAGAAGTGCCTTGGACATGTGAATTATTCTAGCCTGAACTTTCATGAGAATACATTTTTAATTGTAAGTGAAAAAAAAAATACTGTTTTTTAATAAGGTTATGCACTTGAAAGTGTCTGGTTGTCTCCTCCTTCACTTCTTTTGTATCTTTATGGTCTTGCAAACTGAATGCTCTGTTGAGTCAGCTCTGTCCATCTATCTCCTGTCTGGTCCTCCAGTTACTTATTTTAATGACTAACTTTCCACATGGTAATAGTGATCTAAATGGGTGTCATTTGAAAACGCAAGTGCTCGCTGATGCAAGAGCACTGTGGGTTCATACAGTGTCACAGTGCTGAGGCATGGATCTTGACATGGCTGTAGGTGCTAATGCAGTATGGAATAATGTTACCAAATATGCAACACTGTGCAATACAAAGACCAAATACGGAAACTTTGTCTTTTAGTGATTTCATACCTTTTCTGGTTTGTTGGAGTGGGTTTTGGTGCTGTTGTTAGGCATTTGTCTGCTTGGATAGCTTGCCTCGGAAGGGTACAGTAGCTTTTTGTGCATTTGTACACCCTGACTTCTCCTTATGGCTTCCTAATTGACATTTGGTGGGGAAAAAAATGGTGTTGTTTGAAAAATTTTGAGAGTGGGGGTAATTACCATAAAGCCTGAGATGTGTTGTTGTTGTTGTTTGCATACAGGTGAGGTCTGCCATAAATCCTATACTCAGTTTTCAAACCTTTGTCGTCATAAGCGCATGCATGCTGATTGCAGAACCCAAATCAAGTGCAAAGACTGTGGACAAATGTTCAGCACTACGTCTTCCTTAAATAAACACAGGAGATTTTGTGAGGGCAAGAACCATTTTGCAGCAGGAGGATTTTTTGGCCAAGGCATTTCACTTCCTGGAACCCCAGCTATGGATAAAACGTCCATGGTTAATATGAATCATGCAAATCCGGGCCTTGCTGACTATTTTGGAGCCAATAGGCATCCTGCTGGTCTTACCTTTCCAACAGCTCCTGGATTTTCTTTTAGCTTCCCTGGTCTGTTTCCTTCAGGCTTGTACCACAGGCCACCTTTGCTACCTACTAGTTCTCCTGTTAAAGGACTACCGAGCGCAGATCAGACAAACAAAAGTCAAAGTCCCCTCATGACAAATCCTCAGATACTGCCAGCTACGCAGGATATTTTGAAGGCACTAAATAAGCAACCATCGGTAGGGGAGAATAAGCCAGTGGAGCTTCAACCAGAGAGGTCCTCTGAAGAGAGGCCACATGAGAAACTCAGTGACCAGTCAGAGAGTAGTGACCTTGACCTTGACGATGTCAGTACCCCCAGTGGCAGTGACCTGGAAACCACCTCGGGCTCTGATCTGGAAAGTGACATTGAAAGTGAGAAAGAGAAATTTAAAGAAAATGGTAAAATGTTCAAAGACAAAGTAAGCTCTCTGCAGAGCCTGGCTTCAATAAATAATAAGAAAGACCACAGCAATCATTCCATTTTCTCACCATCCTTAGAGGAGCAGACTGCGGTGTCAGGAGCAGTGAATGATTCTATAAAGGCTATTGCTTCTATTGCTGAAAAGTACTTTGGTTCAACAGGACTTGTGGGGCTACAAGACAAAAAAGTCGGAGCCTTACCTTACCCTTCCATGTTTCCCCTCCCATTTTTTCCAGCATTCTCTCAATCAATGTATCCATTTCCTGATAGAGACTTGAGACCGTTACCCTTGAAAGTGGAGCCCCAATCACCCAGTGAAATAAAGAAGATCCCAAAGGGAAGCTCTGAGTCTCCCTTTGACCTCACCATAAAGCGTAAGGAAGAGAAGCCACTTACTCTTATACCCTCAAAGCCAACAGCCCCCTCTGTGTCAAGCCAGGACCAGCCTCTAGATCTCAGCATGGGCAGCAGAAGTCGAGCCAGTAGCACAAAACAAGCTGAGCCTCGGAAAAACCATGTCTTTGGAGAAAAGAAAGGAGGTGACCTTGAGCAAAGGAAAGCTTCAGAGTCCTCCTTGCAGCATGCCAGGCCGACCCCATTCTTTATGGATCCCATTTACAGGTAATGCACTACCTGCTGCCTTTCAGCATTCTTTGGTACAGGCAGCTAGGTCTGCCATGGCCACCTGCCCATGGATGCAGAATGACCCTCTTCCCCTTGGCTGTCCCTGGAGGTGTCATCCTGCCACCAGGAAATGGGGTGGCCCCAGCTGCCTGCTGACCTGTGCACCCACCTCAGAGCAAATCCTGGGTTTGGTAATGCCACATTTAGCAAGTCTTCATGACTGCTCTTGTTGTCATGAGTCATTAGCTTGACATGCAGAAACTGAATATATTCCCTTACCCATAAACTAATTAGCATCGATGTTGAATATTTGTATGTTTATTGTGTATTTGACATCGCTGGTTTATCCCAGATTCCTTTTCTTCCAGAGTGCTGCCCACTTGCCTTGGCTGCCCTCTGCCTTCCCATGGAAATTGCAGTGCATCTCACCGGGGTGCTGGTTGTACATCACCTCTCTAGTTCCTCCTAAATTAAATAGAAGTACCGCAAAGAAACAGATTTATCCTAGGATGTATAAAAAGTGTGGAAATGAGAGTGATTTCTGCCCTTTTTTGCCATTATTTCAACAATGGGTTGATTTCTCCAGGCCTGTTGTGAATATAATTGGAGATACAGCATCCTTGTGTGTACAAAGCGTAACTGATGGGCTAGTTAATCTGATCCACTTTATGAAATCAATGGGAGCCTTGTTGTTCACTTCAAAGGGTGCACAAGCAGACACTCTTGGTGAGATGAGGTTTTAAAAAATAGGACTAAAATCCTGACCTCTTAGTGTTTCCCAGTAGTGCTGAGATGGTCTCACTGGGATCTGGATTTCACCTGCATCCTGTGTACGTCAGTTACTCTTTGCCCTTTGCCATTCTGCTCTTATATGTGTAACCAGCCAAAGTCATTCATCTAAATTAGTTTAGAGAAATATTAGCCATAAAAATATTTGTCTATAATATAAATGACTGATTTTACAGCCTATTGTTAAAAATTGTTTAAAAAAAAATTGCTGCCATGTAAATGATGTTAATTTATTACTTTATCTGAAAAAGAAATGCTGTGGGCGAAGTTTTTGAGGAAAGCTTTCATATAAGACAACAGGTATGCATTATGTAGAAACAGGATATGATGCTATTTACTGAGATGGTTTTATTCATGCTAGATTGGTATCTGTAGTAGACCATAGCTTTTCTTTGCGTCATACTCACTTTAAATGCCTGAAGCAGTGGAAATAATGATCCATGTTTTGTGGTCCTGCGTTGCAAACTAATGAAATCTGTACAAATTGTGGCAGTAGCACAAGGCAAATGGTTACCAAGGCTTTTTCCTTTGCTGTGAGTTACATCTATATATGGACAACAGGATCTGTCCCTTAAACCATGCACATCAGTAACAGAAAGATCAAAACCCTCAAATTTCCACACTGCTTCTGAATTATCTGCTTTGTGTTTCACTGCCTAAATGCCCACATTGAGTTGATCACAGTCTTTGTTCTTGACATACCGTATTCAGTGTGTTCCTACAAGCTTGACTCTCTCTCCCTGCTTGTGCACAGCCATGCACAAGGAGACATTTCCAGGATGGTGACTGTGCTGTCTTGCATAGACAGACAAGAACGGGCCCATTGCTCAAGGGTCCCTGTTACCTTGAATTCCTCTCCTCTGAGTTGCCTTATTTCTTTATAAAAGTGCTCAGTAGTTAGTCACTGGTTCCTGTTACAATTATTAAGCAGTCTTTTGAAGTGGGATTATTTCCTCTGTATATGGTATAATCTCCCTTTAATGGCAGTTCACAGCCCCCACCTGAGGTAATGAGTTGTATGCGGGAATCAAGAGTTGGCTATACTTCCTTATCTTTTACCATTATCTCTGAGAAAAAACACCCACTTGATGTATAATTGGCTATTATAAACATGAGTAGCTGTATGATTATTAATATCTGAGACTGATTCATCACACGCAAATCTAATTTTAACGTTCACAGAGTAGAAAAAAGAAAGTTAACGGACCCACTGGAAGCTTTGAAAGAGAAATACTTGAGACCTTCCCCGGGATTCTTGTTTCATCCACAAGTAAGTATTTGGGGAATTTAGATGTTGTAAACAAGCCTGTTGATTCTTCAAAGCAGGTGCTGAGAAATGAATGTAGTCTTAGTCATTTTTGGATTTCCTAAAACACATAGCTTTTGCTGTCCCATTGTGGTGGAAAAGCGTAAGCATTGTTCTCAGCTTCTTGATGTTTTGCAGATGAAACAACATGTTTTGATTATTGAGGAAGCCAGATTCCAACTACATGTATGGTTTAGAACTGTGTGGCTCCAAAACATAGCATAGCTACCAACGCCTGCAGCTACCTGTGTCTTCTTCAGCACTCTCCCATGCTCTGGCCTGTTGTGGTGGAGTCTATTGACTACAGGGAGGCAATGTAGATTCAAAGTTGGGCCAACAAAGCTGAAAATCCTAGTGATCAATATTTAAGAATTCCAGAAAAGATACAAAAACTTCTACCCAGTGCTTTTAAGTTTCATAATGCAAATGCTTCATTTATTTTTGGTAGCGATTGTGGGAGATAGTGTGTGCAGTTTCTTTGTAGGATCCCTGCTCTTCTGCATCTGAAGACATGCTATTTGAGAGGGCTGCTGTCATGTTCATAGGTGGTAATCCTGCTGCTTATTTGCTGAAAAACAAACATTTAAGAGGGTGTCCCTAAAATGGTGTAACTGCAATGTGTATATAATATAAAAAAATGACTTGCATGTGAACCATACATTGCTTTTCTTCCACAGCACCAAACCCTTATTTTGGCTTCCTCTTCCTTGCTCAAGGAGATGTTGCTTAAACTTTGGGTTAAATCTTGTGCCTAAAATAAAATTATATTTGCAGATTTGAACCCGTTTCTGAGTATGGGCTGTTTCATTCTAACAAGAACACCCTATATGTATGTTGCATTTTAAGCACACACTCAGGAGCTGATGTCTCTGGTTGAGCTTCCTCTGAATTCCTGAACAAACCATTCCAATAATCTACCATCACTTGCCTTTTTTTTTAATTATTTTTTAATGAAGTCAGCAGTTGTTAGGTACTGTATGGAATAGATTCTGAAACATGGGACTTCTGAGGAACTGGGAAGAATAGCTGATGACATATATAGTTGCAAGATGCACAAACATAATGCTACTGCATTAGTAGTGACTGCACAAAAACACCCCATTACGGTTTCAGTGCGTGAAGAAAGTGACAGATCTAGTAAGTATTAGAATCGGTAGAATTTATGCACAAGATTTAATGGCAGCTCAGCACCTCTTGCTGAGTTACCCTATTTGCTCAAGTTGCAAAGCAGCAAGTAAAAATAAGCAGATAGTACTAATGCACAAATTCACAGACAGGAGCTACATCCTCTTTGTGTTCCCTGGTGTAAAACCAGGCTGTTTCTTCTGGTGAGTGATTCTGGAGCAGTGAAGGGGCTGCATATTAATAGTAAATTATTAAAATGAAGACATTTTAGGTACTATATTCGTGGAAGAAATAGTAGTATTTTGCTTTGTGATAGCTAGCTTTTCAGGAGGTGTAAACTGATTGTTGTTTAGTGAAGTTGGATTCAAGGGCTCTGAAGGTTTTATCTCAAGTTGGTCTGACGACAATGGTAGGTAGCATGGTTGGTGGTGGGAAAGGAGGCTGTTTGGGTAAAATGCACCCTTAGGAGATGAATGGTGAGTGGGGAAACAGCTAGATACTCTTCTGTGTAGCATTGTATGACTGAGTTACACAGGGAACTGGAGGAGGGTTAATAGGAGTTAAGCAAGGATACTGTAAGTGAGCACGTGAAATGGAGACATAGGGCATTTTACCATTAGCAGACAGGATGCTGGGATTTCACCCTTCATGTTTATTTCACAGAGTTGGTGAAATCTATTGTTGGTGCCTGAGGAAGGTCCCAGCTTGATCACCAAGTCTTCCAGTGTGAGCAGGAGGTGACAGATGCTGCCTCCCTCCTGCAGTGCCAGCTGAAGTGTGGCAGAGCCAGCACCCTCTGGCAGGAGGGAGGGCTGGTCGTGCACCCACGTGGCTGAACCCATTTCTCCACATTTCTCGTTGTGCAATAGAAAAAAAGATAAAGACAGGCTTTCATTTTATCACCTACCTAGCTACTAGAGATGTCATTGGCTTGGTGTGAGATACATGGATACAAAGGTCATGACCGTAATATGTGCTCTTAATACATTGTAAAAGAAAACTAAACCACCATCACATCCTGTCAAAAAGGTAATGCCGAAATCTCCTTTCTTGCAGACTTTAATAGAAAGGCATCTCTTGTTTGGAAAGGCAGAATTTAGCTTGGTATTTATAGAGGACTGGGAAACAGCTTGCAGAAAAGCTGTTTTTCCTTTATAGTCCTATTTGCCCCTGTAAAAGTACAGGTGTGGAGTGTACTGCAAGTTTTCATTTTCTGCTGGCAGGATTAAACTGTAAAATATGAGCAAAATTACTGCTTGTGTCCTACAAGTTTGTGTTTCTGTGGTTGCATTTCTTTCTGAAACTTGCCATCTGCTGAAGCAAGGTTGTTTGGTTGGGTTTTTTTTCTTTTTTTTTTTTTTTTTTTTTTTTTTTTTAACTGGATAATATCTAACAGATAAACCTTTAAAATAGTTTTCTGAAGTAGAGATTAATGTCGTAAACCCTCCAGTCCTTACCCTGTCCCTGCTTGGGCAAAGTTCCTCCCAGTGGTAGTGTCCTGAAAGCTGTGAAAATAAGATCATTTAATGTTTCACAATAATTTGCCATGGCAAGGATTACACTTTTAGGAAGAGAAGACACCAATTTAAGAAATCATTCAGACTAACATTTTTATTAGTATCTTTAAATAAAATCTTAATTAGTAGATTGATTGCAATGAGGGTTCCAATGCAGGAATAATGTGTTGTTTTTGTTTCAATTTTGCTCCCAGTTCCAATTGCCTGATCAAAGAATTTGGGTAAGTTAATGGCTTATATTTTTAATTTAATCATTGTGAAATAAATTGCATAAGAAAAATAAAACATGAAAGATAACTTACCACTCAATTACAGAGCATGCCACGCTTTCCTACAGAGTGTTGTAACTGTAGCAGATCAGTATCCTCTTATGTCAAATTGGCTTTATTTTTACCTACCTAATCTTGCTGGTTTTATTTGGTGAAGGCAATGGGAGCTTTACCTGAGTGAGGGTTTCAAAATGCAGTCTTTGTTTATATTTAACTGAAATTGTTCCAAGCCTTTGGAACAATTTGGAAATCTCTTGTTTCCTTCAGAGATTGCAGTGAAATTTTCAGGCTGAAGTTTCTATAGATTGGAGTAGTTATAAACATTTAATCTTTCTTTGAGACATTAAAATAATGGCCTCAGAGGATTTCACATTTCTACCTCACATCGACTTCAGTGGGAGTTAGTCACTTTAATAGTACTGAAGTTTTGAGCTTAACTGACCCCATTTATTTTACATGGGTTTGGGTTAGATTTGTCCTGTGTGTATACTTACATCATCACCCTTATGCAAACAGGAGTTGTACTAAAAAAGTATTAATTGGATGAATTTGAGCCTTCTCTTCTATTTTCACAAAGCGTTATTTTTAATACTTTTAAATTGTTAATGAAAAAAAAGATCCACAGCAACTGCTTTTGCAGATGCAACTCAAATAGCACCGGGTTTTGCTTTTGCATTGCTGGCTCCTCAGCTACAGCACTGAACCCATAAATGCTTGTCCTAGATTTTTCCCAACGTTCGGGCTTCAGAGGGGAGAGCTGGAGCCAGCCGGCTGCAGCTCAGGTCCTGACTCACTCTCACTCATCACTTGCAGTGCGACGTGGACTAATTTCACAAGACAAAGCCAGAATTTCTCAAAATGAGATCTGAGATCCTCATGTACTCCTTCCCACATGTGTCTCTATGGGGCTAGTGCAGGAGTTCTCAAAGGTGCTCTCCCTGCATATTGGCACTTAGCCCTTCCTATTGTCATCTGTGTGCCATCCAAAAGCAGTGGCGGACCTTTTCTTTGTGCACACATGGCTTTTAATCACATTTTCTTCCTGTAAGGCGACGGTTTATGCGGCTGCATAAGATGTGCTAGAATCCTGAGATAAAAGGTGCTAGGCAAGCACCAAAGAACTCCTGCAAGCACCATATATGCTGAATGAGCTCAACAGGTAGGAGGGAAGGTTAGATACCAGACTCAGAGAGCACAAAAGGTCATTCTCAAACATTTTCTTTGCCACAGAGGCAATCCAGTGTAGCACACGAAAATACCATGGTAGGATTTGTGATTTGGCCTAGGCATCCTGAATCCCCAGAAACATGGCTATGTTTGGGTATATTTGGCAAGTTGAAAACTCCAGTGCAGTCTTTTTCTTCTGTCTGCTTTCTTTGACACTGGCTTGGCCCTCAAATTTCCATCATCCTTTCTTTTGTGAGCTCATGTCTCCTGGCTATGCTAGTGCTTCGAGCAGCTGCAGCAGAAATAGGTATTTAAAATATAAAGTGCCTAGAGCAGGATGCTGATTCTCGGATAAATCTTCATCTTGAGAGATTTGAACACGTCACACAAGCCTTTCTATCTCAATATGGCAATTGCATGTGCCATATATTTCAAGATTATTTCAGATTGGTTTTAACTGTTTGGCAGGAACCCTATAGTGCAAATCAATGGCAACACCCTCTCTTGAATAGATCATGATTTGTTTACTCTGTAAACTCTTTCCTAGTCCCATCATGAAAAGGTTGCTATAAAGTGGTTGCATAATTAGAGCCATACTTTATTTGCAATAGCTTTATGGAGAATCATTGTAAATAATTAAAATAATTTTACAAATAAATTAAATCTGGTGAGTGCATTAACAAAGGTTTTATTTTACGGGGCTTATTTTAGGACGCAGTCCATTCTGTTAGGTCAGCTAAATCCCCACCAACTGCATGAATACAAATAGAGTTATTCTGGACCCATACTGCAGATCAGCAGGAGTTTCTCAACACTGCTTCATAAAGTTCAGCCACGTGTGATAGGTCTCTTGAATGTGAATATAGCTCAGCCAAGTTCCATGGCTGGATGTCCAAATACACATGATTTCAAGAAAACAAACTCCCAAGTCATAGTTCTTCAAGAAAGCACTGTAACTTTCACTGGCGAGGAAGAAATCATGAGCTTTAGCAGTTGGGTTTTCATGATTTCTTTAAATAACACTAGTAAAAATAGAAAGCAGACATTTGAGCAGGTTTTTTTTTTTCCCATGAGTTATGGCCATGAAGTCAGTTGGTTTTATGATAGTAGCAATGAAGGAGTTGCGTTTGTAAAACAGGAGGTCATGTAATTCATGACATTGTCTGCTAGATTATTTCATATCATCAGGTTATTCTTAAAAACCAGCAGCAACAAACCTTTGCTTTATTTATGCCACTTTTCTTCTGTTGGCTAATAAATTTTGAGACAAATGTTCAAGGACCCTGCTGATGATATCTTGCCCGTTGAAATGTTTATAAATACTTGTTTTAGCCGATTATGGTAATGTCTGCATTTTTGAGTCGGAGCTGGGGAATTGCAACTGCATACTAGTTTGCGTCAGTAGGAGGTTAATAGCCTCTCAGGGAGCTGGAGGGAGGTGGGGGAAAGCTGCTTCCTTTTCCAAACATCTGGACACAGATAGAATCAACCACTCTTATATATGTAAATCAAAAGTTGCTGCTCTATATGAAATGCTGTCATTCACTCATCTCAGATTAGGAGCAGACATGACTTGTCCATAAGGTAATAGCTGTATGTAAAGTATGTAATAGGATCTTCTCACTCTCCTGGCTCCTCAGAGAGCTTTCATGGAGATGGCAATTATACTAATCCCATCCTCAGGGTCAAGCAGTGCCTTCCTCCCCTGCTCAGTTCAAGGATTGCCACAGCCCTTGGGCACTCAGCTGGGGTGCAGACTCCTCCTGAAAGCCTAGCAGCTTCAGCCACACATCTGCCTCCTTGGTGGTCCCCAGGACCATCCTTGGAGAAATGAGATGTCCACAAGCATCCACGTAACTTCTTGGGACAGATGCTATCCCTATCAGCTTGCTCCAGAAGTTTGGTGGAATGCTGATTCGTAGCATCCCTATGGTCAATGCAGTTCCTATGGAGGAAAGACTGGCTTTACCATCAGCAATAATGGTGTTTTGAAGGAGTAAGAGTTGCTTTGGTTGTGTCTCAGCTGAAAGAGGGAGTTTCATTGATGAAAAGGGGAAGTAATCTTCTGAGTTAATAATTATTAACCCAGTCCAAAAAAACCCCAACAACACAACAACAATCTTGGAGAAAAAAAGCTAAGAGTAAATCTGTAATATTTGCCATCAGTGAAAATTATCAGTGAGTCCACCTTGTGGTGGTGTCACTGGCCTCTGAACACTGGTGTATGTCTGTAAATGACATAGGAAGAAGGGTAAATAGGCAAAGAGTAGAGTTTGAGAAGTGTTATTTTATTGAGAATAGCTAAATCCAAAGCTAACTATGAAGATTTTGCAGAAGATTCATAGAAAGCTGAGTCACCAGGGATTAAAACAGCAGTAAAACTCAATGTCAGTAATACCAAGGGGAAAGTGTGACTCTTAAAACTCATGTCATTCAAGAAAAAAATATTCAAGTTGATAGTTTTATGAAAAATAACAACTGAGTGCTTAGCAGAAATGAACTGAAAACATTATTATGCTGCCTTCAGGTCTTGAATACAGCTGAAGACCCTCTCAAAAAGGAGATAGTAGAATTAGAAAAGAGAAAAGTGCAACAATGATGATCAGAGGTAGGGAACAGATTCCATACAAAAAGAGACTAAGTACATTTTGATTTTTTTTTTTCTTGGAAAAGAAATGCCTGAGGGAGCTATGTCCCAGCTCTAAGAGACCATGAATGGTGAGCAGAAATGGTTATTCATTACTTTTGACAATACCAAAAAACAAAATGAGGGGCACCCAGCTGAATTATCAGGCAAATGGCTTAGAAGAAACAAAAGCCAGTGTCTTTTCATATGCACCTAATTAAATTGGCAAACTCTCCTTGACAAAATATAAATGGATTCAAAAAGGATTTCACCAAATGAATGGGAGCAGCAGCCACCAATGGCCATTCAACACTGTAATCAAGATCCAAGCCCCAATTAAGGCTCTTGCACCTCTCATTGCTGGTGTGTGACAGAAGACACTGGAGTGAAGGTTTGTCCCTTGCCTGCCCTCCTGCACATCCCCTGGGGCCAGTACTTGAAACCAGGGTATAAGCTTCCCAAAAATGTGTGTCGCAGGTTTATAATTCCTGCTTGGTTTTGGTGCTGAAGTTAGTCCTCAGTGCAACAAACCCCAGATTTCACATTACTCAGTTAATATTTTGCAGGTAAACTGATTAGCAGTGGCTGTCTACCTGCATGTAAAAAGCTTGTGGTCTGGGCTGCCGGGATTTTGTGGGCTGTAACAAGCCAATGCAGCCCAGGTGCCCATCTTGAGATAGGAAATTGCATCCCAAAGGCCCTGAGCACCAGCAACACACTTAGGACTTGTAAGAAAATACCCCGATTTTTGGTTCTTGTGACCCTATATGCAGCAGATAGCAATGGTGAAGTGATAATCTACTTGTATCAGCACAGGCTTTGGGCCAAGCACTTCCTGTTGTTGCTGGTGAATTTCTTGAAAAACATAAATCATACCAGGTAACTACACAGATCAGTCTTAAAAAAACCCAACAATAGTCTTTAATACAGTAAGAAACATATTTTTGGAAAGCAAGTAATACTTTAAAATAATTGGAAGTGCTTGTGTTTCCTCTGAATAAGGGATTTAAAATTAGATGCTGATTTCATACCTCGTTTTGGACTGATGTAATCGTGGAGGCAGTGTTGGAGGTAGTGCTGCTCTGCACTGCCATACATTAGAGAAGAATCAGTCCCAGTTTCTCCTCTGCAAAATCATGGAAATAAGAACTAAAAAAAAAATAAACATGACTAAGCCATTTCAAATCTAAAGGGGAAGATAGTTGCCTTAATATATTACTGTAGGGGACTCAGTACATGAGCAATTATGACCCAAAAATGATTTAAAACCACTAGATAATGAAACTGACTTGAATATTAAATATACATAAAAATATATAAATAAAACATTTATTATACTTCTCAATGCCCTTATTATTCTTCACTGTAAATATGTGCTATCATAACCCGTGCACTGTCTTGTCACTGCTAATCACCCTGAAGGCCAAAGGTCATTTTTCATTTAAACCATTTATTTTCTGCAGTTGCAAAATAGATGAATGAATTCTAGTAGGGAACAATTAGAAGGAATTAAAGACAGTGGAAAGACTATTATAAAAGCTTTAAGAATCAATTCTGACTGAAGAAGAAGATGAAGTGGTATAAAAAGTAATATATGGTAACGTTGAGTTGTATGGGTTGATAATGACATCTCAGTGCTGAGATAGAATTACCTTCTTTCCTAGCAGCAGCGTCATTACATATCTCATGCCTGTGATCAGTACATGTCAAAATCCTTCATATTGACAAATGTGCTGTCCACTTGCATCTGTGGAGAATGTTTTAGCAGCTGAGTGATTATGAATCAAACCCCAGAGCTTACAGCCTCTACTGCCTCACAATGCTTTCACATTTGTTGTCTGACAAGTAAATGTATCTTGACTTCCCTCTGAGATTTTTTTTTCACCGGGTTTGATAAAAGATGTTTGGCAAATTGGCAGTGGTACCCTGTGCACTGCAATTTGTACTCGGCATTAGGAATGTGAGCATGAAATGAGAGGGCAAGCTACAGGCTAAAGGAAAAGAAAAAATAAACCCACAACCCAAAGCCAGAGCTAACCAGCATATGAATAGTTATTCTAGGAGACAAATATACATCTCTGACCATTAAAATAAAATTTAAAAAAACCCAAAACAAACCACCAAACCACCAAATCCAAATGTGCAGTTATTCCCATTAAATAAAATTTTAAAATCGCAACAATAGGAGCAGTCTCTTACGGATTTTGAAGAAAGGGCTGTAAAGGTGTTCTCAGCTAAGGATCATTCAGCATCTTGTCTTTCTTGCAGTTTCTTCCTTCATTACAAGCAAGGTATTGCACAGGGTCCGTGCTGTGGTTTTTATGCTTCATATGTGAGATCTTGAGTTTCTTCTTCTTTCATTTGTTTGTGGTGTTACAAAGAGGCAGGCAGTTTCTCTTGCCCGTCAGAGGGCTCAGCAGCAGTCATGGGCTTTCCAAGTGACAATGTTTGAGATTTTGGAGCAGGTTTTGATGGTTAGATCCAGACACCTTAAAGGAAACCATTCTCCAGAAATTATGTAATCTCTACTCCCTGAAAATTATAGACAGCTAACTAAGAGTGGAGATATCCGAAAGGACATAGGGGTTACAAGCAACTAAAGGAATATTAAGAGGTTGGAATAGAGAAAAAATAGGATAGGCATCTAACAGATAATGTAAACACATAATACCAAACCTACCAGAGCTTCATTTCTTATGGATTTGTCTCATAGTCTTTGTCTGTGATGGGCCATAAGACTGGACTGAATGTTTGCATGTGGCTGGGACATTGATGGAGTCTCTCTGGATCTGCCTTCTTGCAGATCTTGGTGGAGCTAGAGTGTTCATAAGGTTTCCTCTGCAGTATTTGTCCTCTGCAAGTCCTGTAAAAAGACCCAAACTGCAGGAACTGAGTTATTGTTGGGATCTTTATTTTTATAGTTGATTTGATCCAAAATGGGCAATGGTTTCAGTAGATGGGAGGCATAGACTCACAGATGCAAACCCACAGACCATGACTGCATAAACTGGAATTTTATAGAAGCTGAGGCTTGAAAATAAGAAGAAATTAACACTGTCTAATTTAGATATTTGGAAGTATCTTTCCATTATAGCAATTAGGACAGGAGTTCTGCTGTATGCTGGGCTTATACAGAAACAGCACTGTGCTGTAACAGTTATAGGCATTATTCCAAGTGGGACAACATCATGGCTGCAGCCTTGCCTGATGTGCTCCATAATTTTTGAGGCTGCAGCTCTAAGTTTGTTTTCTATTCCTTTTTTCTTCCCCTTGTTTTGTCTCTTGCTAGTATATGTTCTTTGCATTTCGTGTTTCCAGTGAGGGCAGGCAGACAAAGCAGTATTTACCGTGACAGGTTCTGTGCTATGTTCTGTTGCAGATGTCAGCTATAGAAAACATGGCTGAAAAGCTGGAGAGCTTTAGCACCCTGAAACCAGAGGCCAACGAGCTGATCCAGTCAGTGCCATCCATGTTCAACTTCCGTGCTCCACCGGACGCTCTGCCAGAGACCCTCCTGCGGAAGGGCAAGGAGCGCTACACCTGCAGGTAGCCTGAGGGCCCCCCCATGCTGCTGTCTCAGGCTTCTGTAATCCCCCCTGTTCAGATGGTTGACAGGGACTGTGGCAGGTCTCTCAGGGCTCTGTGTGCCCAATAAAACATGGAAAGCATTTTGCTTTGGGGATCTTGCTGTTATGAAACAAAGAACTTGCCCTGTATCATGCCGGTTTGATAAATGAGGTGGAAACTGCTACATAATCACTCCTTTTTTTCCAGATTTTCTCATAACTTTCATATGCACAAGTGTGCTTTCATTACTGATTTTTTTGATCATAAACTACAGGCATGTTTTTTTCTGAGGTTTCGGGTTTTAATATCCAAAGGGATCAGTGATAAAATACATGACTTGTTAGTATTTCTGTGTACAGATTTAAAAAATACAATGAAGATAGTCATTATAAGTGTGACCAAAATGAATGGGAGCTTTTTTGAGGAGAGTAGAATTAGTTGTGTGGGTATTTTGAAGGCTTATATATCACATTGTGAAAAAGTAAATGGGATGTTCAAAAGTGAAGGGATGCAATCTTCAGAGTTGTCACATGGAGTGACCACTGCCCTCATTCCCTTAAGTGTTGTGTGTGCTCTGCTCCCACGCAAAAAATGGGCAGAATGTTCTTAATAGAACTAGGCTGATCATAAACTGAATATTAATAAGTTACTTGAATGAAGGGGGAGGGCTCATGGTATTTTTTTTCCCATCATTTTTCCAGCAACATATTATTGAGTTTGGAGAATCATTTCTAATTGTGTATCATCTCCAGAATGTGCAGATGTTTGACACTGGCATATCAGGTTTATCTGATCCTTTTGAAAACATGTCACCTTCTTTCAAGACATGTTGTTATAGAAGCATACCTTGATGGATTAGGTGTTTGAGTCTTGTCTACTCTGATCCTGTTCAGTGCACAGAATGATGTCATGTTTGCTGACACGTTGAATTGGTTGAAAGATTTGAAATTTGCTTACATAGAAGCAGAAGTCCAACGCTTTAGTAACAGATTCTCTTGATTCCAAATCTGAATGTAACCGATAGCTTAGAAATTTGAGCTTAGAAATTTGGGGTGACATTTAAAACTGGTATGCTTTCATATATCCCTTCCTTATGCACAAGAAAAGCTGGTCAGTGCTAGCAATTCCAATCCTATTCTTCTGTGGTTGTGTCAATCACTTACATTTGCTGAATGCTTTTATTATAATGTTACACCAAAGCGGTGCCAGTAGTACCATATATTAGTGATTCAGTTTGGGCTGTGCATCCAGTGCAGCTCAAATTGGGATGAAGGTTGCATTATCTTATCAAACCTTTTCTTATCACAGATACTGTGGCAAGATTTTCCCAAGATCTGCAAACCTAACACGCCACCTGAGGACGCACACTGGAGAGCAGCCCTATAGGTACTGCAACCCCTTATCCCATCTGTGGTTTGGTCAAGTGAATAAAGCAAGGGAATGAATGTTCAATAGCCTTGCTCTGCTAGCTTTGGTGCTTGCTCCTTAGCATTGATGACCCACCATTGTGTTTTGGTCTTAAACAGGGCTTTTTTCATTCAATGCTGATACTCGTTATTGGAGCTGTGGATCTAGGGGAGGGTCTTGGTCCTACTTAGTGAAATTCTTTTGGCTTAGGCAGCTGCTCAGGCACTATCCTCAAATCCTGCCTTTGCCTCATGGAATAGCTGGCACTTCGGAGACAGAATGATTGAAGTGATTTTCTGTGGGACTTATGGTTGTGTTTTGCCTTGCAAAAATTTTTTTCCTTGTAGGAGCTTTGTGGTATTTACAGCTTAAAGTTGGGTGTTTTGTCAATCAGCTGATTTCTGGAAGGTCCCAGTTGTAAAGGCGTTACTGTATTTATTTGTTTCCTGACTAATCTGGATACTTTCTGAGATCTGCCTAACCAGAACTCATGGGGGTGTACTTTTTTGTTGATAGAAGTATGTATGTGATATTGTGTGTTTAGGACAGTCACATGCAGAAATGTGTGAAGAGAAGTGTCACCTTATTGAAAATGAAAGACTAATTTAAATCAGCTGGAAAGAAGCCAGTTCATGTTCCAGTAAAACAAATGCACCAATTTCTGCATTTTGTGAGCTGCAAAGAGCAGAGTAAGCTCATTGTTTGTGAGGAAACAATATCTTTTCCCTCTATAGTCTCTTTGGGAAATGAGATTCACATCTAATTTTATTGAAGGAAGGTCTTGATGCATGTTATACCTGTCCACTGCCTAAAAGCCACAAACAATTACTAGCATAATGGACGATTTCAGCACTAAAAACGCCCTGACATCACTGAGAAGCATAAGAGAAGCATGGGAGAAGTAGAAGATTGGAAAACTAAAGTGATGAAGACTGTTGGCTGGTTGCCTGCCAGAGAATTTGCAATAGTTATAGTATGACTTAGTAATGACTTAAAGAGCAATACAGTAAAGGCTGTAGGGACTCCAAGTCACTACGGAGTATGAAAATTGATGCCTCTGGTACCAGAGTGATAGACTAAACTACTCACATTGGCACAATATTAAACGCTGGGATTGTTTATTGCTGTTTTTTGCAAGATAACCAAATTTCCTCTGGGATTAGCAATCAAGCAAGCTAATTCCTCAAGAAAAGATTTAATCACACAGTATAATTTAGAATAGGGGAAAAAAATAGCCCTTTTTACCTTATTTGAGCATTAGTAGAGATCTGTTTCATGTGTTTTCCAGAAGTGTTTAATTGTATTATATTGGCAGCACATGAAACAATAGTTACTGCTCTACTGTTTTCGAACTTCCCAACTTTGCATGCAACAGTTTCAAAAACATGGGAATCAATTACCCTAGCTTATTTGATGCCATTAACTCTGAAATATTATGCTTATTCCTGAAGGCAGTATTTAAAATGTAAAACCTAATGTGAATTAAAAGCTAAAAAACCCACCATAGAAGTGACATTTCCATTCCAAGAGCACAGCTCTCCAGTTATTCAGCCAAAACTTGTCTGGATTTCAGGGAGAGTTTTGCCTTAATAGGGACCAAGGAACCGCAATTGGGTACTGAGGCTGAGTCCAGAAAGTGCTTCGTGTCTCTTACGTCAAACCTTACATTTCCAGACACTAACAAATCCTTTTCTTCCCACTTGTTTTGTTTTGTTGGGTTTTTTTTAGATGCAAATACTGTGACAGATCCTTTAGCATATCTTCTAACCTGCAGAGACATGTCCGTAACATCCACAATAAAGAGAAGCCATTCAAATGTCACTTGTGTGACAGGTGTTTTGGTCAACAAACCAATCTTGACAGGCATCTAAAAAAGCACGAGAATGGGAACATGTCTGGTATGTATGCCTTTTACCTCCCCAGCGTGCCCTACCTACCGCCAGTGTTCATATACAGGGACTGCATGTTCACTTTCAATGCTACTGAGTGTCAATAGGCACACGTTGCTCTGTGCTGTCTGCTCCAATGAGTGGGTGTTTGGAAAGTACGTAAGTGCCTAAGCTCTGCTGACATTTAAAGTGCTTTGAAAATCCCAGTATAAACTCTACTTTTGTATAACTTAATACCACTGGACGGTGTCTTTTCTTTTGGTTTTAATTAAGCCAACCGTAGCATTTTGAGAACAGACTGGGAAAATTGATTTAATCCCACCTCTGCAATCACTTGGCTCTCAATAGGAGTCCTAGATTTAGAGTCTCAGAGGGTACTCTAAAAGATTTTCTTGGCACCTTCTAAAATATTCCCACTGTCAGGAGCTGAAAAGCGCTAGCTATTACAGAGGTAATGGTGCCTCCCAAGCCTCAGAGCAAATTGGTCACTGCACAGCAGCAGCAAAGGCAGTGGCAGGTAGTGGATATCATTGGTCTGTTTTAGGTATCTGCAAGGTTTAATGAAAATCCTGTCTACAGTCTTTTTAAGTATACACTTTACACCTCTGGAAATAACCAGATATGTGCAGTGAATGCATAGCTGTCTTTTCCCCGATGCTCAAAGACGTATGTCACTGGTCTGTCAGAGCTAATGAACCTAGGTGATTATGTCAACGGCTGTTTCATATTTTAAACAAATCTGCATAACTGTAGCTAATGAAAAGAAGTTCCATTTGCTCAGTTCAGCCATTGGTCTAACAAAGTTACTGACTAACAGTCTTGAGTCACAAGGGAACAGGAGGGAGATGTTGAAATAGATACTTGGCAAAACTGATTATGGACCATGGAAATGGTGCCCAGCATGCAAGCAGTCTTCTTGGCTGTAAACCACTTTTGCCCATAGATAATACCACTTCCTGTCTAATTACCAGTTTTATGGCCAGAAGCTGATAGATCACTGTGACCAACATTTTTTTGACTCTTGCCCATTTTAACCATTGTTTCAATTTCAGTTTGGCATATATGTTTAGACATAGAAAATGTAAAAGACCAGCAATAGAAGTCCTCTATTTTGCTTTAAGGTACTGCAACATCTTCACCTCACTCAGAACTGGAAAGCACAGGAGCAATCTTAGATGACAAGGAAGACTCTTACTTTACAGAAATTAGGAATTTTATTGGAAACAGCAACCACAATAATCAGTCCCCCCGAAACTCAGAGGAGAGGTAAGTTGCATTGGATCTGCATGCAGAAGGTGCAACTTTTCAGGTTTGCTGGCTAATTTTTCACTTTTGATAATGTCTGGAGCCAAAGATACTTCAGTAATCTGATTGCTTCAGTGTTCCCCTTGCTGTATTACAAAAGGAAGCATGTTGATTCCTTCCCCATTGTGCATTGACTGTATTGCCAGTGGCAGATACTGGAAAGAAGGTTCCATCTATGAACACATTTCTCCTCGAATCAGAAACTCTCAGTTTCCAGTTCCCATCATTGACTTACGTCTGTTGAAAAATGCCCTCATTTTACATTCTTGGCAGAACAAGTGAATTTTGCATCCTGTGGCTAAGTGTAGAGAGCCTTAAGATTTAAATGCTATTTAATTGTGTAATTAATAAAGTAGACTAAGCTAAATTCTTGGATCAAATGAAAGATTATAACTGAAAGTCCTTTCCTGTAAGTAACTCAATCCCAAGAAGGATGCTGACCAGCAAAAAGCCCGTGAGGCTGTGAGTAGATGTTAATAATCCACCTGTACTGCAGGATGTGAAAGACTTTTTCCTACTAAGATTTATTAGGTATATAGGTGTTTCAATTCCTTGACTAACAGAAGAGAGACCACTTCTAAATATTATCAGCAAATAAAAGTGCAACTAAGCAGAAAAGGCTGTAGCAGGGATATGCATGTCAGCTATACATATTTTTTTGAGATTGTTGTTGCATTATTCATTATTTATACCTTTGAATTGGCATTACATTATCAGTATCAAAATATTCTTGCTGCTGGTGACAAACTTCACTGTTTTCTCAATTTCCAGATGCTTTTGTGAGGGGATAAAAATGGTGGACATAACATAATTTCCACAAAAGTATTGGATTAAGTGATTACATACATATTCAAATTTCATTCTGTCTTGATTGGCAGTGAGGGCTTGGGATTTTTTCCTTGCACATCTGGTCTCAACATGTCCTCTGACAGGAAGTCAGCAAAGTGGAAAGGTTGCTGGGTTGTGCAGTGTTTCCTTTCTAAATTTGGCACTTCAGACTGCTCTTGACGGATATTTTATCCCTGGCAAATTGCTGCATTTGAAAGCATAATTAGAGAATCTGTTTTCTTAATCACATGGCTTTTGTTACTTTGGTTGTAGTCCATCTCCCTTTCATTTCTAGCAGCCTCAATTGAGCATAACAAGCAAGTTGGCAGACCAAACCGTGCTCAACAATTTCTTATTTCTGCCTATTTAAATAAAAGATGATAAAGAGATATTGCTCTGATTATCTTAGAGGAGGGTGGCTGCTTCAGCTCTTCCAACTCTGCAGAGCCTCAGATTTTTTGATACTGTGATATAAACAGACCATTCCCTAGCTTTTTTTTTAATAATTATTTTTTAATGCAGTACTCAACTCATGACAATCTGCTGGAGTTTGCTTGGAAAATAGATGAAACTCCATTATTTGTAGGAAAATGATACTATTGTTGTATAGGAAACCAGCTATCACTTGTGTGTGCTCCATAGGAAGGTACATCTGTTACAATAGCAAGTCAAATGTTAAATTCTAAATACACTTGTAGGGCTCATCCTTATCTTGCCCAAACTTTTGGTTATATTCCATATTGTCCCACACAGTTTGAAGCACATGGCATCTAAAGCAAACTGGGGGTGGACTATACAGTTTCCATTTTTATAACTGTATTCCTGGAAGAGTAAGGACCTTTTGCACAATGAGAACAATAGATGAATCAAGGCCTCTGTGCTACATAACGAGCAGATACACTGGTAGCGGGAATTTGTGTGGTTCCACTGAGTGCTGCCCTTCTGCCCCACTAGTATCTCTGGCTATGAATTTGTTGACACAGCAGTGGTGCTGAACTTCTTTGGCTCTCATTTAATGCAGCGGACATGATGCAGCTCCAAATGCTTAGAATCCTACAAGGTTGAGGTCTTTAGCAAACAAGCCCCTTCTTCAGCATGAGTATTATGTCCTTGATAAAATCCCATAGGAAGTAGTTAAGAGAAGTCATTGTCTGAAAGCAAAGGACAGTGTAATAGCAGCAAGTAGACCAAATAGTTTTCCATGTGTGTATTGCTATAATTACTCGTTTAATAGGAAGAAATACATTTGAAATGTTATGCAACCTTTCTTTTCATTACTTCTTACCCTTCAAATCAGTCAATAATGTAGTTCAGTGTGGAGGCAATATTGCAGGCTCCTTTTCAGGTCTTTAGCTGAAGTCACTTAGGTTCCCATGTATGTAATCCATATGTTCAGTGAAGTAGTATGGCTTCTAAATGGGTGGTAGTGTGCAAAATTAATTATGCGTGTAACTCTGACTTTAAAACTCTGAATGCAGTATTGGATGTCATTTTTGAAAATGCCAGATCTGATTTTCAGAGTTTCTTGACCCCTACAGCTTCTGCTAAAAAGCAGTGAGTTGTTTTGCACAGACTACATATATGATTGGAAACATGAGATGAAATAATGCATGAGAAAATTTGGAATGGATATCTGAACATACCTCCACTTGAACAGTAGTTTTAGCAGGATAACTGGAAAATACCATACTCATGGTACTGTAACATCCCACTGATTTTTTAGCAGAAATTTTGCCAATTTTCTGCCTAAATATCTGAAGCTAAACAAGATACAAACTCCAGAAATCCCTTTATTCTACTGGGACAAATCATTTTGACATCTGCCTCTGACAATCTGCTGGTGAGGAGCTTTCATAACTGATTTGCGATTATTGCTGGGGTTCCTTTTGGTACTTTCAGAATGAATGGCAGCCACTTTAAGGATGAAAAAGCCATGGTAGCCAGCCAGAACTCAGATTTGCTGGATGATGAAGAGGCAGAAGATGAAGTAATGATGGACGAAGAAGATGAAGAGAGTGAAATTGCAGGGAAAGCAGTCAAAGAGCCTGTTACGAGTGACATACATGAGGGGACTCCAGAGGAGGATTATGAGGAAACAAGTACTTTGGACATGAACTGCAAAGCTTCCCCTGGCAGGTTGGTTTCTTCCAAGTATTGGCATGCCTGATATGTGGAATAAAAACAATAAACCATACAAGAGTCCCAGCACCAAACTGCATGCCTTGAGACCGGTCCAGAGTAGCCCGCTTCTTAGTTATGATAGCAACATGTGACTGTGTTTGGGTCAATACCAGCCCTGTTTTCAGTCTCTTCATGCAATCTGTAGCCCTTCAGAGAAAAAGTAACTGTGCTCACGGAGCTATTGTCATGTTCTGAGTGAGGCAGGAAATGTTCGTGGGAAAGACATTATCTGCTCTGTAAACCAACCTGGGTCTCCCATAATGGTTATGTGAAAAGCTATGGAGACAATCTCTCCCTCCCCTGTTCCTGTTGGCCACCCTCTTCTCTTTAGAAAATAAAGGGAAATTTATTTCAAGATCAAAGTTCCACAAGCAAGGTGGCTTATGAATGTAAAAAAGGGGGAAATTCCTCAAATATGTAAATCTGAGAGGATGAAGGAATGCAGAGATCATTGAATTGGTGTTCAAACCTCTATGGTGTTTTTGTAGGTATAAAGAGGAGGAGTACAGCAAGACTGGACTTTCGGCTTTGGACCACATAAGGCACTTCACAGATAGCCTCAAAATGAGGAAAATGGAAGAAAATCAATATAGTGATGCTGAATTGGCAGCTTTCAATACTTCCCAGCTGCCGGAGGACCTAAAACAACCCTTGTACAGGAAATCCAAATCCCAGGTAAAAGCTTAACTCAGTTAAAATGTTACTGTCACCAAATACTTGAAGGATTAAACTGTTAGTGTCTGGCAGGCAAGGTTGTTTCAGCTTTGTCAGATGGGGCTGTGCTCTGCACCCGCAATCCTCAGCCTGCCCTGACCCCCTCCTGTGCTCCCATTGCACCTGGGAGACCTGGCGGGTGCTCTGGTCCCTAATAATGGAGAGATTTCTTTCTTTTTGGCTATTTTTGTTCCTATCTGCCATCTGCAGAAATAACGTAAGAAATACTCCCGCTGTGCTTTCAGACAGCTGGTGTGGTCGCACTGATGCTGTGGCGTGTAGCTGCTGCCTTGCAGGGATTTGACTTAATCTGTCTGGCTTGGCTTTTTTGGTGCTTATTATAGTCAGTTGGATGTTATTGCCTCTTGGTCTTCAGCATGTTTTTCATACAGCAGTAACTAGGCTGATATCCTAGTGCTAGTTCTTGGGTTTTGTTTTTTGAAAACATTAATTAAAATGGGTCTTTTTAGCCCCTTTAAAAAAAAAGAGTCAATTTTAAAAACTGCAGAATACACTCGTAGAAAAGGTCAGCACTGGAGACTGTGGTATTTGGTGAAATACAGGACCAGCCAAGGGATAATGTGATTCCTCAGGCTCTTGAAAAGAGCCTTCTGTGCCAAGAATCTGAAGGCAAATGAGACTCTGGGACCTTGTCTACTATCAAAGGTTTCTCAGAGCTTTGAGAAGCCCAGATGAAAGCAGAAATTATTATTACTATTAGTGAGTCAAAAGCGTCAGTGAAAAGGTTGACAGTGGTTTTACCTAACGCATTTTGAGTTTTTTTAAAAAATAAGTTGAG